>APFE031402682.1:0-15041 GCA_000404065.3 Pinus taeda | reverse complement strand
TGTGTATATGGGAAGCAGAATCGGGTGAGTTTCCCCTCTGGTGGTAAGAGGACGAAACAAATATTAGAGCTTGTGCATAGTGATGTGTTTGGACCTGTGAAATTTCCATCACTAGGTAAGTCTGTGTACTATGTATAATTTATAGATTACTTCTCAAGGAATACATGGATGTATTTCCTTAAGAAGAAATATAAAGTCTTTGACAAGTTTAAAGAATTTAAGGCTCTAGTAGAAAATCAAACAGGGAAGAAGATAAAGGTGTTGAGGACAGATAATGGTGGAGAATTCTGCAGCAAGGGATTTGAAGAATTTTGTAAGAAGTGTGGTATAGCATGGCAGAAGACTACTCCATATACACCTCAGCAAAATGGAGTCGCAGAAAGAATGAAAAAGACGTTGATGGAAAGGGCAAGAAGCATGCTCAGTGGTGTCGGGTTAGGATAGGAATTCTGGGCAGAGGCAGTGGATACTGCATGTTACCTCCTCAACAGGTCACCTTCATCAGCATTGGAGGATAGGACTCTACAAGAAGTATGGACTAGTAAGAAACCCTCTCTTTCAAATTTGAGGATATTTGGATGTGATGCATATGTACATGTTCCAAAGGAGAAACGAACCAAGTTGGATAGTAAATCTGAAAAGCGCATCTTTATTGGGTATAAGGATGGTTTAAAGGGTTATAGGTTTTGGAACCCAATCACACGAAAGGTTGTGTATAGTCGAGATGTGGTGTTTAGAGAGGTGAAAGATGTTACTAAACATGAATTCCAACCAAAGGAACCTCTGAAGATAGAGTTTGAACTAAAGGAGGAAGAATCAGACTCTGTAGTAGAGGAGGAATCAGAAGATGAAGAGCCAAAAATTCCAGCTGTGAGAAGATCAGTTTGAGAAAGAAGGCAGCCAGAAAGGTATAGTCCATCTGGTTTCTATTCAAATTTTGCTTTGTCTGTTACTGATGATGATCCCAGAACTCTGAAGGAAGCAGTGGATTTAGAGGATGGAAAACTCTGGAAAGAGGCCATGGTTGATGAAATGGCATCTTTGCACAAAAGTGAGGCTTGGGATCTGGTGGATTTGCCGGCTGGAAGGAAACCCATTGGCAGCAAATGGGTGTTCAAGAAGAAGACAAATGAAAAAGGGAAGGTGGAGAAATTCAAAGCTTGGTTGGTAGCAAAAGGTTATTCCCAGGTGCCGGGAATTGATGTTGGTGATATTTTTTCTCCTATTGCCAAGGTAACTTCTATTAGATTACTTTTATCTATTGTTTCTGCTTTTGATTTTGAGGTAGAATAGATGGATGTGAATACATCATTTCTTCATGTGGATTTGGAAGAGGAAATCTACATGAAGCAACCTGAAGGCTTTACGGTGAAGGGTAAGAAAGAACTGGTATGCAAGTTAAAGAAGTCTCTGTATGGGTTAAAACATTCACCAAGGATGTGGTATCAGAAATTTGATACATTTATACAGGGACTTGGCTTCACCAGAAGCAAAGCAGATCATTTTTTGTGTTTTAAATTAATTGGTGACCGTGTTATTTATCTGGTCTTGTATGTGGATGATATGTTTCTCGTTGGAAATGACAAAGAAATTATCCAGGATTTGAAGACCCAATTGTCCTCCAAATTCGACATGAAAGATCTCGGTGCTGCAAACTATATTTTGGGCATGAAATTAAAAGAGATCGGGCAAAGAGGAAGCTCTGGTTAAACCAGAGGAAGTATGTTGAGACAATATTGTAGAGGTTTAATATGAGGATAGTAAACCGGTGAAGGTTCCTATTCCTGTAGGTGTGAGGTTATCTGCTGAACAGTGTCCCAAGACACAAGAAGAGGAAGAGGACATGTCCCGTGCTTCCATATGCAAGTGCAGTCGGTAGCTTGATGTATGCAATGGTATGTACTAGACCAGACATTTACACATTGTAGTGGGAGTATTGAGCAGGTTTATTTCAAAACCAGGGAAGGAGCACTGGACAACAATGGCCGGTTTCTTTAGGGTATTTGCATGGCACTAGTGATTATGGTTTGTGCTACCAAGGAAGACCGGGATTGGACAGAGTGTTGGATATTCGTGGCTTTGTTGATGCAGACTGGGCTGGAGATCTGGATCAGAGAATATCTACAAGTGGGTATGTGTTTAACCTATTTGGAGGTGCAGTTAGTTAGATGAGTAAGAAACAATCTGCAGTGGCACTATCAACTACAGAGGCAGAATACATGGCAGCCACTCATGCAAGCAAGGAAGCAGTTTGGTTGCAGAGATTGTGTTCAAGTATGGGGTTGGTACAGGGAGCTATAAGGATAGACTGTGATAGCCAAAGTGCAATTTTCTTGGCAAAGAACCCTGCTTATCATTCAAAGACAAAGCACATTGATGTTCAGTATCACTTTGTGAGGGATATGATAGAAGACAAAAAGGTGTTGCTGGTAAAGGTGGACACTTTGAAGAATACTGCAGATGCATTGACAAAATCTGTTAGCTCTGAGAAGTTCTCTTGGTGTAGAGAAACAATGGGTGTTTCAGGGCTGGAAAAATGACAAAGCTCTCCTGTGGAAAGAAAATAACAAGTGGGAGATTGTTGGGTTGTGTTATATTCTTTCCACATAGTTAACAGGGGGTTTGAGGGGTACCCATAACCTCACTTTATGGTTTTATACCCTATGTTAGGTTGGGCGGACCACCTATGGTTTTGTGCATGATTTTCGCACATGTTTTTTTGGACATGATGGTTTTCAGTCCATCGTATTGGATGCTTCAGCATCTATGAATATGTATTGTAACATTGAAAGGAACATAATGAAAAATCAAGCTGGTAGACCCGGTTTTGGGATCCAGCGGAAAATCTCTGTGCATATGTGTTTTTATGTGTGATGCTCTCGCATTGTTTATTTTTTCTGTGATTTAGAATTCGTATGCAGGTAATTTCTTTACGGGGTTAAAACGTACATTATCCTCCACTACTGCATCATCTTCCAGTGCCTCAACCCCACATTTTAGCCCATCCGAGCTTATAGCCATGGAAAATAGATATCCTCCCGTTATCCTACATGCCCCACTTGGTGCCATGCTAGCACACTACCAGAGTAAAAACATCCAATTTGATGGCATAGGACACTACACTGCACAACACCATGTTAATAAAATGATAGACTACTTTGAACTTCATGAAATTGATATTGTGGATGTCCAAATGAGATTATTCACTAAGACTCTAGCTGATGATGTTAGAAAATGGTTTAGATCACTGCCTGATAATAGTATTGATAGTTTAGAAGTATTTCAGTAGCAACTTTCAAATATATGGAAAAAGAAAAAGAATCCACTATAGATCCTTTCTGAATATGAAAATATTAGGACAGGACCTCATGAAACTATTCAAGATTACTGCACCATATTTAACAATATATATAATGCAATTCCAATTAATATTAGACCCCCACTTGACTTAGCATTAATAAAATCCCCTGATGGTTTTCACACAAACATAGCATTGGACCTCAGGGAAAGAAACCCCCCAACCCTAGAAGAAATGAAAAGTGTAGAAGTAAGTGTAGAGGCCAATTTATTAGCTAAAAAAGCTAGAGTTAGGAATGAAAGAAGAGGATCAACTAAATATGAGCCTTCACCCTTTGACTTTAAAATATATGGCTTAGCAAAAGGGATGGAAAAGTTAATGGATAGAATAGAGAATATAGAGAGGAAACCCCAATTGGATAATCAACAGGAACCTCTAGTTAGAAACCCAAACTCTAGGAAAAACCAAAACCAAAATGTTGAAAAAAAGGACATGATCAGAATATAAGATCTCCTTTCTAGGAAAATTATGTAGAAACATCCCATTGTGAATATCTATAGCAAGGCACACAGATTAACCTGATGGGACTAGATGATGAAGGTATTATATTTTTGACCCAAGATGATCAGGAATTGCATATGCTGCAACAATTGCAAATCCAGTCTAGAGAGTCGTTTGAGTATAAACAAGGTTATGATTCTGCCATCTCTAATGTACATAAGCAGTATAACCTAAGGAGTAAAAAAAATTCTGATGCCTTTGACCAAACCAAGAAAACAATGCCAAATCAACCAAAGAGAATCAAAGAAGCCATGGTTTCTAAAATCCTCTAGATTCTCCCCAGAAAAAACCATAACTTTTCTGGTCCTACCATTTAAGATATTACCCCTAATCAACCTTCTGAAGATCAACCCTCTTCTTCAAATTTCCCCAAAAAACAAGTGGGCAAGTGGGAAGTCCCCAATAAAGGAAAAGAAGACCATCCCACTCAAAACTCTGCTATCAAAAGTACAAACCCTCAAACAAAGAAAGCCCCATTTTCCTTTTAATTTGGGAGCAGAGGTAGCTAAGCTAAAGATTGTTGAAAGTGAAATTCTGTTAACCTATTTTATGACCAACTTGAACTTATATTTGGTCCAGATGTCAACGACAAGCCATTAGAAGGAGGGATACCACCTTTCTATATTAGCTTTGGCATCCATGAAAAAATTCTTCATAATGCAATGTTGGATTTTTGGGCCTCCCACAACTTAATGCCCAAATCAGTAATGGAAAAATTGAACCTAGACATCACAAGACCTTACAAGGACTTGTTTTCATTTGACTCAAGTCAAGTAAAGTGTTTGGGGTTGATTAAAGGCTTATGTGTTACTCTAGTTCAATATCCTACCAAGAGAATCCTTATGGATATTATAGTTGTTGACATCCCACTGAAGTATGGCATGTTGTTATCCAGGTCATGGGGAGCCAAAACTTAGGCATCTCTACAACTTGATATGTCATATGCAACAATTTCTATTTTTGGGCAACCCAAGAAGCTGTACCAAGAAACTTAAATGAAATACATGGTGAGTAGCCAAGATTGGCCTCAAAACTTTCCTATCTACTCTGTACATTCAGACATTGATTCTTTTGTTTTGTATAATACTGATGAGACTCAAGCAACTCTTTTAGATAGTATTGATATAGAACCAAAAGAAATTGCACTTTCAAAACAAAAGGAAACTATCTAAACTTTAGAATTTTCCACTAAACAAGGTAGTCAAGTTGAGGAAAACAACGGTGGAAACAGATGATATAAATTATGAACATGAGATATTGTGGCCTCTTGAGTTTGATGGGTTAGTAAACAAGTTTGGAGTAGGAGCAGGAGTTTGGATATATAATCTAGAGAATTACTATTCAGAAGGCCATGGATACATACTAGATTTTAAATGTACTAACAATATGGTTGAGTACGAAGCACTACTTTTAGGTCTTAAATTAGTTAGGAAGCTAGGAGCTATAAGAGTTTCTATTATGGGAGACTCTGAATTAGTGATAAAGCAAATTAATGTTGTATATATGTCCAAAGATCCTAGATTAAGTTGTTACAGGGGAACAATTGTAGAAATACTACACACTTTCTTAGAAACCAAAGTTGTTGTAATTCCTAGAAGACATAATATTCATAGTTTAGCAATGTTTGCCAGCACCTACAAGTTACCCTTTCGGCCTAACTATCAGTACACTATTGAAGTAAGCCATACACCCACAATCCTAGATAATTTGAAGAACTGGAAAATATTTGCTAATGACAAACAAATAAAAAAAAAAATTGATTTCAGAACAAGAATATGTAAATATCAATATAGATATAGACACATCAATAGACCTTAACACAAAAGATAAAATAGAAATAAAAGAGATAGAAGGTGAAGAGATAGATAGATTCCATCCAGCTAAATTCACAAAATCAGATGTAGAAAACCTAGAACAAGTTGAGATTGATGAGATAATTAACGAAGACATTGAAGTAATTAATCTCAAGGACAATTTTTTACCCAAGGGATTAACCCCTCTGGAAGACTCGTTTGATTCAAATGATGTCCTTAGAAAGCCCAAAATGGAACCTTTGAAATCTGATATGGAGGAGTGTAATATTAGCATAGATGAGAATCCAAAATTGATCAAACTTTCTAAATTGTTACCTCCCACTCAAAAAGTAAAATACATTGAGTTATTAAAAGAATTTCAGGATGTATCTTCTTGGATTTATGAGGACCTCAAATTCTATGACACCAGCATCATACAACACACAATCCCCATAAAAGAAAATAAAAAACATTTCAGACAAAAACTTAGAAGGATAAATCCTGTCCTATTACCTTCAATTGAAAAAGAAATCCAGAGTATGTATGATGCTAAGATAATTGAACCAATCAAATTTTATGACTAGGTTTCAAACCTGGTGCCAACTAGGAAGAAAACCAGCGAGATCAGACTCTGTGTGGACCTTAGAAACCTCAACAAAGTATCCATTAAAGACAATTACTCTCTCCCCAAAATGGACCATATTTTGCAAAGGGTAGTTGAATGAACCAGGATCTCATTATTGGATGGGTTTTCCTATTACAATCAGATTTTAGTTCATCCTGATGACTAAGCCAAGACTGCCTTCACTACTCCTTGGGGCACATTCATGTATGTGAAAATGCCTTTTGGATTAATGAATGCACGAGCTACTTTTCAGAGGGCTATGGAAATAGCCTTTGCTAAAGAAATTCATGATTTCCTCGTGATATACCTTGATGACATTACTGTATTTTCAAAATCTAACAACCAGCCTTTGGATCATCTAAGGCAAGTTTTGTTAAATGTAAGAAATATGGAATTTCTTTGAACCTCAAGAGGTCATTGTTTGGATTAGAATAAGGAAAGTTACTAGGTCATATAATTTCAAAAGATGGTATCTGAATAGAACTTGCAAGAATAAAAGCCATCTTACACATACAACATCCAAGGAAGATCAAAGAATTACAAGCTTTCTTAGGGAAAATTATTTTTCTTAGAAGATTTATTTCTAATTTAGCATAATTAATTAGATCAATGAACAATATGTTAAAAAAATATTCGACCATAAAATTACTGTTGAGGCTAAGAAATCATTTGAAGACATTAAACTGGGCTTAAAAAGAACACCAATTTTGATCAGTCCAAAATTTGATAGAGATTTCATCTTATTTTCCTTTGCTTCTAAGCACACAATTGTTGCAGTTTTACTGTAGAAAAATGATCAGGGCTATGAACAACCTATTGCTTTGTTTAGAAAGGACCTGAGAGATGCCTCCCTTAAATATAAGATAATGGAAAAACAAGCCTTTGCTTTGGTCAAAGCTATCAAGGATTTTAGAGTATATATTTTATATTCTCATATAATAGCCTATGTTCCATATTCACTTGTCAAAGACATTCTAACTCAGGGTGGTCCAGATGGAAAGAGGGGAAAATGGATTGGTACTATTTTATAATATTATATAGAAATCATACTAGCTAAGTTAATGAAGGGCCAAGGTTTAGCCAAGCTTATGGCTGAGTCAAACTACCAGGCCCTCAATATAAACTTTATTGCTCAAATAGAAATGAATATGAGATGGAGACTGCACTAATTAGCCAGGCCTTTATTGAATCACCATGGTATGCTGGTATCATTTGTGTATTACAAAATTTACAAGCTCCTCCTGGATTATCTAAGACCAAAAGCAAATTTTTGAAGATGAAGTCCTTAAAATTTTGTATACTAGACAATGCTTTATTTTGGAAAAATCATGAAGGAATTCTTCTAAAGTGTTTATTAGAAGATGAATCTGACAAAGTATTACAGGAATTTCATGTAGGGGACTGTGCAGGACACCTTTACTAGAAAACCACTGCTAATAAAATTTTCAGAGATGGTTTTTATTGGCCTACCTTGTTTTCTGATGTAAAGAAATTTGTGACCTCTTGTCACAAATGTCAAATTTTCGAGGGAAAGAAAAAGATTTTACCCTTACCCCTTAAGCCAATATTTGTTGAAACACCTTTTCAAAAATAGGGGTTATACTTCATTGGTGAGATTCACCCACCTTCCTCTGCCCAACACAAATGGATCCTCACTGCCATAGACTATTTCACCAAATGGATAGAGGCCATACCTTCAAGGCAAGCCACTGACAATTTTATCATAACCTTCCTTGAAACCAACATTCTATCAAGATTTGGATGTCCAACTATGCTCATCACTGATAATGCCACAACATTTAAATCTAAAAGGATAATAGATTTATGTAACAAGTATCATATAACCCTGGGCCATTCCACAACCTATTATCCTCAAGAAAATGGACTGGCAAAATCCTCAAACAAAAGCTTGGTGAACATCATAAAAAAGTTGTTGGAGGACAACAAGAAAACATGGAATAAAAATCTAGTCAATGCCTTCTGGGCAGATAGACCAACCATAAATAAATCAATTGGTACCTCTCCCTACCAACTAATTTATGGGATGGAAGTTCAAATACCAGTAATGAAGTTGCTCCAACAATTGCAGGTTGAACCAAATGACATCCAAAGAAGAATCAACCAAACAATTCATTTATAGAAAACTACGAAAGAAGTGTACATCAGATCTTAGGTTGTGCAAGAAAGGATCAAAAAGATTTTTGATAAAAGGACCAAGGCTGAGGATTTCTACCTTGGTGACAAAGTCCTAAGATGGGATTCAAGGAGGGAAGATAAAGGTAAACATGGGAAATTTGATTTCCTATGGAAAGGCCCATATGTCATTTATGCTTTCAGAGGTAATAATGCTTTCTTCCTCAGAGAAATGGATGGTACAGAAGTAGAAGGTCGACCAGTAAATGGTCGGATGCTCAAACACTATCTTGAACCTAACTACTGATTTTTACTTTCCATTGTACATATTCCATTTTTTTCAAAAAAGTTTAGTTTGGATTGGATGTCATTGAATTTGAAGCCCAGAGAGAAGGTCCTAAACCTCTAAGCATTCACCATCATAAGTATTAATAATGAAGAGACATAAAGGATAATTTTTTAAGGTAAAATCAACAACAATTCAAAGACTATTGATTTACAAAGTTCTTGACATTTCACCAGGAAATTTCATCCCCAAGTGGAGTCACTGTTAGGTTCATATACCAATAGGAGTCATAATTTTGATTCACTAAGATTAAGCCTTGTAATATTGTACATACCTTTTCTTTTTGCAAATGTTTTCCATATTTAAAAAAAGAAAAAAAAATGTAAAGAGGGCATGTCCTAAAAAATAATCAAAGGACAAAAAGAATGAACAAAGGTCACAAAAAAATGAAAAATATGAACCATAAGAAAACAAAGAGACCATTAAAGTGTGCAAGTCAAAATGCCACTACTATTTACTTTTTATGCTTAGCGAATGATTGTGTGAAACTTGTTACTTATGCCACAATCCATGAATAGTCAAAATGTTTAAACTTGGCTATTTCATGTTTTAAATTTTAGGTCTATAGATAGAGAATAAAATCTGACCAAACAATGTAATCTTGGTAGATTATTAGATAGGTAGAGTAAATAAAGGAGCTCAACTATTTAAACTGGGCCCATGGATGAAATAAGGTTTGATTTATATAGTTTTCTATGTAAAGAAAAGAAAATATTGATAACGGTTTTCTAGCTTAAATGCACCCTAATAAAGTGAAGAAAAATTGGTAAATGAGTAGATGGGTAAGTAGAAGAAAGGTTGCAGAAGTATGAGGATTGATTAGACAAAAAACATATTTATCATTTTTCATCATATGCTCCAAATATGAATTGACAATCAAGGATGCAAATGGATTTCAAATTCTATTAATTAACCTCCCCCCATTTATTTCATCTCTTTATTTAACTCATTTCCCATAATAAAGTTCTATGTATTTAAAACCTTTAAGTCAAAGAGGCTTAGAGAATTTATCTAACTTTTGGAGGGTCTGAACCCTCAGTTCAATGACATATGGATATCAAATACTAGATTTCCCTCACAAAATTCGTCCACCCCATCAGTTCATTCATTTTCCTAATAAAACTCCTTTTTCCTAAGGGTAAAACACTTTTTGCCTAGGAAAAGTGCTTTTCCCCATATAAAGCACTTTCATAACATAAAGCCACAAAAATGCTTTACCCTAAGTATTAATGTAAATATGTGAAAAAAATGTAATTCACAAAAAAACATTGTACTTAGTGCTTTTCCTTTTTTTGCCAATTTTTCATATTAATTACGAACTTTTATTAATATATAAAAAATCCCTGAAAAACCCAACTTCCACATATATCTAATTCTCGTGTATAAATTAACCCTAGCCTTAGTTTAATTATAAATTATATTACTACCCATATCCAGCAAAAATAAATAACCTCGCCTTAGCCCTTAATCCCACATTAACGCACCCTGATGAGATTGAACTCTAAATTAATCTCATACTGTCGTAATAAGTACCCGCCAGGCCCCCCACCAGCATCCGTGTAGCTTGCTTGCTAGATCACCATGTGATCACCCCCCTCTTCATCCGATGACCCTCGTCCATATCGGGCCAACTTGACATCCATCTTTTACCTACCCGATATAGTGGTTTCTCCCCTAGCCCCCGGTGCTACATGTCATCTGATGAATGGAATCGGGCAGCCCCTCTCAAATACCACCAAGCGCCCAAAAGCAGTGCAATATAAACCATTTACTGCCCTCCCGATACGTGACAAATCAACCACTATTCACCACATACCCACCAAAACTAACCTTTTATGTATAAGAGCCAAAAAGCCCCAAATTGTTTGTTATCACTCACATTTTATCTGCAAGCCTTTGTATGCATGCATGACACCAACAAATGTCCAGCAAAAATAAATAACCTTGCCTTATCCCTTAATCCCACATTAATGCACCTTGATGAGATTGAACTCTAAATTAATCTCATACTCACATAATTAAGTACCCGCGAGGCCCCCCACCAGCATAGGTTTTAACCCCGTACAGAAATTACCTGCATACAAATTCTAAATCACAGGAAAAATAAAAATGCGAGAGCATAACACATAAAACACATATACACAGAGATTTCCCATTGGATCCCAAAACCGAGGCTACCAGCTTGATTTTTCATTATGTTCCTTTCAAAGCTACAATACATATTTATACATGCCGAAGCATCCAATACCATGGATTGAAAAACCATCACGTCCAATACCATGGACCAAAAACCATCGATCCAATTACCATGGACCGAAAACCATTGCGTCCAAAAAAAACATGTGCGAAAATCATGCACAAAACCATAGGTGGGTCGGCCCAACCTAACATAGGGTCTAAAACCAAAATTTTCCGGGGCGCTGCCCTGGACCCCATAAAGTAGGGTTACGGGTACCCCTCAAACCCCCATGTTAACTATGTGGAAAGAATATAACACAACCCAACAATCTCCCACTTGTTGTTTTCTTTCCACAGAGGGCCACGGAGAGCTTAGTCATTTTTCCAGCCCTGAAATGCCCATTGTTTCTCTACACCAAGAGAACGTCTCAGAGCTCACAGATTTTGTCAATGCATCTGCAATATTCTTCAAAGTGTCCACCTTTACCAGCAACACCTTTTTGTCTTCTATCATATCCTCACAAAGTGATACTGAACATCAATGTGCTTTGTCTTTGAATGATAAGCAGGTTTCTTTGCCAAGAAAATTGCACTTTGGCCGTCACAGTCTATCCTTATAGCTCCCTATACTAACCCCATACTTGAACACAATTTCTGCAACCAAACTGCTTCCTTGCTTGCATGAGTGGCTGCCATGTATTCTGCCTCTGTAGTTGATAGTGCCACTACAGATTGTTTCTTACTCATCGAACTGACTGCACCTCCAAATAGGTTAAACACATACCCACTTGTAGATCTTCTCTGATCCAGATCTCCAGCCCAGTCTGCATCAACAAAGCCACGGATATCCAACACTCTGTCCAATCCTGGTCTTCCTTGGTAGCACAAACCATAATCACTAGTGCCACGCAAATACCTGAAAACCCGCTTCACTGCTGTCCAGTGCTCCTTCCCTGGTTTTGACATAAACCTGCTCAATACTCCCACTGCATGTGCAATGTCTGGTCTAGTACAGACCATTGCATACATCAAGCTACCGACTGCACTTGCATATGGAACACGGGACATGTCCTCTTCCTCTTCTTGTGTCTTCAGACACTGTTCAGCAGATAACCTCACACCTACAGGAATAGGAACCTTCACCGGTTTACTATCCTGCATATTAAACCTCTGCAATATTGTCTCGACATACTTCCTCTGGTTTAACCACAGCTTCCTCTTTGCCCGATCTCTTTTAATTTCCATGCCCAAAATATAGTTTGCAGCACCGAGATCTTTCATGTCGAATTTGGAGACAATTGGGTCTTCAAATCCTCGATAATTTCTTTGTCATTTCCAACAAGCAACATATCATCCACATACAATACCAGATAAATAACACGGTCACCACTTAATTTAAAATACACACAGTGATATGCTTTGCTTCTGGTGAAGCCAATTCCCCGTATAAATGTATCAAATTTCTGATACCACATCCTTGGTGACTGTTTTAACCCATACAGAGACACTCTTTAACTTGCATACTAGTTTCCTTTTCTTAACCCTTCACCCAAAGCTTCAGGTTTGCTTCAGTAGATTTCCTCTTCCAAATCCCCGTGAAGAAATGTTGTCTTCACATCCATCTGTTCTACCTCAAAATCAAAAGCAGCAGCAACAGATAAAAGTAATCTAATAGAAGTTACCTTGGCAACGAGAGAAAAAATATCACCAAAATCAATTCCCGGCACTTGGGAATAACCTTTTGCTACCAACCGAGCTTGTATTTCTCCACCTTGCCTTCTGCATTTGTCTTCTTCTTGAACACCCATTTGTTGCCAATGGGTTTCCTTCCAGCCGGCAACTCCACCAGATCCCAAGCCTCATTTTTGTGCAAAGATGCCATTTCATCAACCATGGCCTCTTTCCAGAGTTTTCCATCCTCTGAATCCACTGCTTCCTTCACAGTTCTGGGATCATCATCAGTAACAGACAAAGCAAAGTTTGAACAGAAAGCAGATGGACTATACCTTTCTGGCTGCCTTCTTTCTCGAGCTGATCTTCTCACAGCCGGAGTTTGTGGCTCTTCATCTTCTGATTCCTCCTCTGCTACAGAGTCTGATTCTTCCTCCTTTAGTTCAAACTCTATCTTCACAGGTTCCTTTGGTTGGACTTCATGTTTAATCACATCTTTCACCTCTCTGAACACCACATATCAACTATACACAACCTTCCTTGTTACTGGGTTCCAAAGCTTATAACCCTTTAAAACATCCTTATACCCAATAAAGATGCACTTTTCAGATTTACTATCCAACTTGGTTCGTTTCTCCTTTGGAACATGTACATATGCATCACATCCAAATACCCTCAGATGGGAAAGAGAGGGTTTCTTACCAGTCCATACTTCTTGTGGAGTCTTATCCTCCAACGCTGATGAAGGTGACCTGTTGACCAAGTAACATGCAGTATCCACCGCCTCCGCCCAGAATTCCTGTCCTAACCCGGCACCACTGAGCATGCTTCTTGCCCTTTCCATCAACGTCTTGTTCATTCTTTCTGCGACTCTATTTTGCTGAGGTGTATATGGAGTAGTCTTCTGCCGTGCTATACCACACTTCTTACAAAATTCTTCAAATTCCTTGCTGCAGAATTCTCCACCATTATCTGTCCTCAGTACCTTTATCTTCTTCTCTATTTGATTTCCACCAGAGCCTTAAATTCTTTAAACCTGTCAAAGACTTCAGATTTCTTCTTAAGGAATATATCCATGTATTCCTTGAGAATTCATCTATAAATGATACATAGTACACAGACTTACCCAGTGATGGAACTTTCACAGGTCCAAACACATCACTGTGCACAAGCTCTAATATTTGTTTCGTTCTCTTACCACCAGAGGGGAAACTCACCCGATTCTGCTTCCCATATACACAATTTTCACAGAAATCAAAATCCAGAGAGCTATTACTCATACCTTCTACCATACCTTTACCATGTAGTATTCGAAGGCCCTTCTCTCCAATATGTCCAAGCCTTTGATGCCACAACATGGTCTTCTCTCCAGAGACCACTAGATTTTCTGCTCCATTTCAGGAACCATAGAACTATTGCACCTATCAACAATAGTGCTACCTTGAGCTTGTACAGAGTTCCAATCCGAACTCCCCACATCAATACCAGTGCTCCTCGAACCATCTTGCAGGTATCCTTCTCGAACACTGTCTTACACCTGCATCATCCAACTTGCTTACAGAATCAGATTTCTGGCCAACGCAGGAATATGCAGAACACCCGGAAGGGTTCTAACCCTTCCACCTTGCAACTTCAACTTTACTTTTCCGCGACCAATGATTCATTCTAGCCTTCCTGTCATCCCCCAAGAAGACATCATCACCATCATATTTCTCATACTCACAGAACCACTCTCTATGGAGTGAAGTGAAAGGATGCACCTGAGTCAATCAACCATGCCTCATGATCTACATGTGTACTTGAAGAAGCCAAGTACACATCCCCACCTTCATCTGAGGTGGTTTTCACCTCTGCAGAAGGAGCATCATCAGATCCCTTTCCTTTATCAGGAGCTTTAGATTTACACTCCCTTCTGAAGTTCCCTTCCTTTCCGCATTTCCAGCACACCACCTTTGTAGGTGTTCCTGGAGATTTAGATCTCCCTCTAGATTTAGATCTCCCACTCGATGACTTATTTTTGTTTCTGTTCTGGGACCGTCCTCGTACAGACAAGGCATCACCATTCTGTTTGTCCATATTTTTCTGTCTCATCTCCTCCGTCAGCAAGGCTGAGACTATTTCATCAAACTGCAAAGCAGTTGCATTGCTACCTATTGCAATAACCAGACTATCCCACGAGTCTGGTAGAGAACACAACAAACTGATGCACTTATCTTCATCTGAAATTTTAATATCAACAGATAATAACTGACTTACACAGTATTAAATGCATTCAAATGCTCTGTCACCGAGTCTCCATCTTTCATCCTCAGGTTATACAACTTTTTCCGCAGGAACAGTTTATTCACCAGAGACTTAGATTGGTACAAAGTCCCTAACTTGTCCCACAAAGCCTTCGGCGTAGCTTCCCCTGATACATTCAGCAATATTGAATCT
>APFE031402662.1:6860-19321 GCA_000404065.3 Pinus taeda | reverse complement strand
TGCAGCCTTTTCAACCAGCTGTTCTCTAATCTGATGCAACTCTGCTAAATTAGTGATCCTATTTTCCATTTCTTCTTCCTCATCCCACTCTTCTTGAAGGAATTTTGCCACAGGGAGAGTTAGCTGAATTGGGAATATAGCTTCAGTGCAATATACCAGCTTGAAAGGAGAATTCCCTGTGGATTTTTTATTGGTCACTCTGTCAACCCACAGTGCATACTTTAGCTTTGAATCCCAATTCTTCTTATTGTCCTCTAACAACTTTTTAATTATCCTGATTAGACTTTTATTAGAGGATTTGGCCAAATCATTTCCTTGAGGATAATATGAGGTGAAATGAACAAGTTTAATACCTATTGAATCATACGTTTCCACCAATTCTTTTGCCCTGAAGGCTGCTGCATTATCTGTTATTAATTTATGTGGACAACCAAATCTGCTGAAGACATTCTCTGTCAAAAATTTCATGACCACATTATGATCAGCCTTTCTGGTAGGGACTACCTCAATCCACTTAGTGAAATAATCAGTAGCTACTAATATCCATCTGTGTTGGCCATTGGAATGTGGATTGATTTCACCAATGAACTCCAAACCCCACTGCTGAAAAGGTCCTTTTGCTTGTATGGGTTTTAGGGGCAAGGACTTCAATTGTTGCTTTCCTTCAAATCTTTGGCACCTGTCACAATATTTAACAAATGAAAATACATCAGAAAATAAAGTGGGCCAATAGTATCCAGCTCTGAGGATTTTATGGGCTGTAGTCTTCCAATAATGGTGCCCTCCACACATGCTGGAATGAAATTTCCGCATGACTTCTTTTGACTGTTCTTCATCCAGACACCTTAATAGCACTCCAGATGGATCCCTCCAGTAGAGCAGATTTTCATTGATACAATATTTAGCTGCCCTGAGTTTTAAAGTTCTAGCTTGACTTTGAGTAAATCCTGAAGGGATTTCTAGCTTCAACAAGAAATTAATTATTGCAGCATACCAATTACAAGAAGCTAGATTCTCAGCCACTGACTGCTTTCTCTGTGGTTCAATTGTTTCCTCTTCTTCTGCCTGACCATTTTCTGCAATAGTGCATAGGAAATCAATATTTAAAGACCTGCAATTTTCTTCAACTAATAATTTGGCAAGACCCTGACCTCTGACTAGCTTGGTGGGCTTCAACTCTATATTAAATTCTATCATTTTTGCAATCCATTTTGCCCTTCTTCCATCAGCATCAGGTTGTGTTAAGACATCTTTTATTGTAGCAGAGGGTACATATGCAATTATCTCGGAATGTAAGATATAAACTCTGAAAGATTTCAAGGATTTAATAAGAGCATATGCTTGTTTTTCAATCATACCATACCTCAGTTCAGCATCCCTCAAGTTCTTGCTGAAAAATGCTACTGGATGTTCTGAACCTTCCTCATCTGCCTGCAATAAAACTGCTGCAATAGTATCTTCAGAGGCAAATGAAAATATATGAAACTCCTTGTTGTAATCTGGACTTATTAATGTGGGAGCTTCCATAATAGCATTTTTAATGGAATCAAATGATTTTCTTTGCTATATCAGTCCATTTGATTTCCGCCCCTTTCTTCAACATGGAGGTAATGTGCTTCACATATTCAGTAAAATTCGTGATAAACCTCATTACAAAATTTATTTTGCCCAAAAATGACTGAATATCCTTCTTTGATCTAGGGACAGACAAAGTTTGAATTGCTTTGACTCTTTCTAGGTCAATTTGGACACCTGCAATAGACACAACATGTCCTAATATCTTGACTTCTTCTAAAGCAAATTGCGATTTTTTGGGATTGACTGAAATTCCAAACCTTCTGCACTTCAAAAACACTCTTTTTAAATGCTGCAAATGGTTTTGATGGCTGTTGGAGTAAACTGTTACATCATCAAGGTAGATAAGCACAAATTTATCCTTCTCTCCCACACATGCTATATCCATAGCTCTCTGAAGGTAGCTCCAGCATTCATTAATCCAAATGGCATTTTGGCATACATAAAAGTGCCCCAAGGAGTGGTGAATGTAGTGTTTTCTTGATCATCTGGATGCACAACAATCTGATTAAAG
Organism: Pinus taeda; assembly: GCA_000404065.3. Classification (NCBI taxonomy): domain Eukaryota; kingdom Viridiplantae; phylum Streptophyta; class Pinopsida; order Pinales; family Pinaceae; genus Pinus; species Pinus taeda. Next base: position 17,232 of record APFE031402662.1, on the reverse strand, counting down.
CTTGAAAAACCATCCAAGAAAGACATTACTTTGGCTCCTGAGACCTTTTGCAGCAAATGCTCCATCTTTGGTAAGGGATAATTATCTTTCTTTGAGCATTTGTTTAGATTTCTGAAATCAACACACAGTCTGATTTCTCCACTCTGCTTCCTCACCACCACTAGATTAGCCACCCATTTTGAATATCTGAGAAGGACTATGATCTTAGTAGCCAACAATTTTTTTTATTTCTTTTTCAATCAATGGAAGAAGCATAGGATTTATTGGTCTTAGCTTCTGTATGAAATGGATGGTGTCTTTCTCCAGAGGGATTTTGTGTTGGATTATGTTTTTATCATACGTTTTCAGATCACTATACTCCCATGCAAACACATTAGCAAACTGCCTCATTAATTTGCAGTATTCAACACTTTGATCAGCTGACAAACGAGTGGACAAGTTTACATATCTAGGCTGACCTGGACTTCCTATATCATGCTTACAGACTGTAGATTTGTCTTCTTTTTGGGTAGCCTTGTAAGGCACATCATTTTGGTCAAACAGTCTCTCAAGAGGAATTAGACCCTTAGGAATATGATTGCTGGGAAGTTGAACAATATTGTCTTTACCAATTTTATTTCTAAGCTGGGACTTGGGGTTTTCTAACAAGGCTTCATTATCTTGGTCAAGTTGCATTTCGGAAACTCATCAATGACTTGCAGAAATCTATTTATCTCATCATCATTATCAAAAACTTTCCAATGCTGGACATTAGTAGGCAAGTATGGTCTATACTTCACTTGGACTTCATACACTAGTCTGGGAGGCATTGGAGAGATAAATAGACTAGTAGGCACAACAAGGGAATCAACAAGCTGATTTTGGGCTCTAGGAATGTATGAAATACAAAAATAATCAAAAGAATTTCTGATTCTCCATACCTCATCTTTGTATGCTTTCAACCTTGGGTGATTTGCCTGAAAGGTTTTATTTACTTGCTGAATAATCAAATCAGCATCTCCAAACACCTTTATGCATCTGATTCCTCTGTCTTTTGCTGCGTTGAGGCCCAAAAGCAGAGCTTCATATTATGCTATATTGTTGGTAACTTGGAAGGCCAGCTTAAAAGACAGCTCTGTGCTTTCTTGCTTTAGAGATACCATCACCACCCCTGCTCCTGCATTCTCCTTAGAACATGCTCCATCAAAGAACATCTCCTAAACCTGATTTCCTTGCTCTTCCTCGGCTTGAACTATTGGTTTCCTGAGCTGCATTGAGGCCTTCTAAGATTATTCTATTTGGAGGATACATGCTCCAAAATCAGTGTCCACTGCATATATGGGATGATTTGTAGGACTCTTCTCATCATTGATGATATATTCCAATTGTGCTTCTTTATACAATCTCCTGCTTTCTCCTCCAAACACTGGGACAGTAGCATAAGATAGATCATTCTGTAAGGTCTTGCCTAGTCTTTTAATCCATCCTCTTAACAACAACATGCCAAATTTAGGATGGACATCAGCCACCACTATGTCCATTACCATGCTCTTCATGGGCAGCTGAGTTAAGGTAATGGTCAGGTCTTTGATTAATCCTAGGCACTTCACTTTCCTTGAATCAAAAGAGAATAAATCATGATATGGTATGGTGATATCAAGCCCTAACTCTTCCATGACAACTTTAGGCATTAAATTGTGGCTGGCCCCTGTATCTAGCAGGAAATTATGAAGGATTTTATCATGAATGGTTAAGGAGACATAAAAATATGGAGAATTATTATCAGCAAGTTCAATCATGGGGCTGCGCACAATGGCAGGCTTATCATCTTGTAAATTGACAGAGTTAGTGGAGGTTTGTGTGGTTTCTAGCTCAAGGGCTTCAAAGATAGGATTTCTAAACACTTCACTCTTCACCAGCTCTACTAGAGGCACATATATTTTCAATTTTTGGACTTCTGACTCAAAGTTGAAAGAAGAAAATAACTTATCAGAACCTTTTACCTCTTGAACTGGAGCTTTGAGGATGACTAGATTAGATGCTGGTCTTCTTTGTTTGACATTCTGTGATTCTTCTTGGACATCAGCTCTTTGGGTAGGATTCTCCTTGGCATTTTTTGCATTGGATCTCAGATTGTATCTTTGCTGCTGTTCAGTTTGTAGAACAACTCCTCTATCCCACTCCTGACTGTTTTGTTATTGCAGTAGTGATTCTTCATAAGCAGCCAAAGTAAAAAATGCAACGCTACCTTTGTCTTCCATGCAGTGAATTTCATCCTCATCTTCTTCAAATCGTTCCTCCTCCATGACTACATTTTGGAAAGGAGCTTTAACTTTCTGATCTTCCTTTGATTCTTCATCCCTTTGCATAAATTGTAACTGCTCATTTGCTCTTCTGAAAGGATTTGGATTTCTTAGAGAAAATGTTGTTTTGCTGCCTTGTTTTCTATGAATTCTGCTCAACCTTTAGCTTAGAAATTTCTGCAGCCAATGACTCTATCATCTTAGTCATTTTGTCCAATTTATGCTTCGAAGATGATGTAGATGAAGTAGAAGCTTGACCTCTCTACCTCCTTCTGTTAGTTTGACGTTTTAGCTTTTATGCAGCCATAATATTAGATTCCACCTCTAGTGTTGCATCATGTATATCAGCTAGAGTGGCACATCTCCTTTCTCTCAATAACAGGTAGAAACTAGAGTCAAAAGCATTGGCATAAGTGAGCTTGGTAGAGGTGGGAGTAGGCTTTACCTCAGTTGGTATTTTACTATACATTCGATTGAGTTTTTTATTAAATCAGGCAAAGATTCCCCATTTTCCCTCTTTAGGCTACCAAACTCATTATGATAATACAGTAAGTCCTTTTTGTCTCCCCAGTGCTTCAAAAATGCATCATCTAAGGATTCAATATCAGCAATAGATCTAGGAGTCAACTCTCTGAACCATTTTCTGGCCTCTCCATCAAGGATCTGAACAAAAACTCTCATCCACACATCATTTTCACCAATATCTAAGTTATTAGCATAACTGTAAAAGGCTTCAAGGTGTTCTTCAGCTGTTACCCCATCTGTACCAGTGAATTTGGGCATATACTTCTGATATTCTCCCACAGGCATGGGATTCAAAGGAATAGGCAAAACCAGAGGTCCATATCTAGTAGCAACAATTCTTTCTATCCTCGTGGGTGCTTGTTGGCCTGCCATGATTGGGGTATGTGGAAGGACACTAACAGATTGAGTAGTATGAAACAATGAAATGTATGACAGAGAGACAAGGATGTTATGGATTGTATGGCAAACTTTCTTTGGGCTGAGATTCAAAGGGGAAGTAACTGAACAAGGAGCTTTGTAAGTCTCTGCAGCTAATTCTTCGCTATCATTACTAGGCTCTAAATCCTCAGACTGTGTATCTTCAACCAAAAACTTCTCATGCAGAGATAAACAAGATTTCTTGGGCTTACTTGATCCTGATGCTCCTTTCTGTGATGTTTTCTTCTGCTTAACGATATTCTCAGGGTTAGACACTAGTTCAGCTGGTGATTTCTGAGGATTTCTTCGAGTGTGTCTCACAAACTGAGCCAGAACTTCAATGTGGAGTTGCCAAAGAATGGTTTTTCACCAATGGAGTCGCCAGATAGATGATTACAACCAAAATATGTGCCCAGACCTTGTCTATCATCAAAATCTGGAACTATGTCGTTCTCCCAGGGAAGCTGAGCTTCACTTCTCCTCTCCCTAGAAATGGCGCCAATTAATGTTATCACCCCAAGAAACACTCCTAGGTTGTATATCGGGGATGCTCTGGAACATTACACACTCAACAAAATGTTGGAAATATGGTGGATGAATGAAAGAAATGCTGCATATTCAATCCAGATAACCACTTCTACTGTGCTTAACCCCAGACATGGGTGAACACCCCCAGACTACAAGGCTTTAGACCACCAATTACTCACAGTTTGAGGATTTAGTGGAAATGGAGAATACTGACCACACTAGCACATGCACAATACCATGTGATGGTCGGCTGCAACCAGTAAAGAGGTCTGTAAATCTATTAGCTAATGCACAGACAGGATGATAGCTCTCTAGCATTAAAACAACAAAAGATTGCATACAAATTCAATGATACATGCTAGATTCAAACACGGAGGTGGGATGACAGCCCCTTTAATGCTAAACATCTATAGCACATGAATAAATGCATAACAGGCATAACCTAGAACAAAGAAGAAGGAGTGGAAAATGAGCAATTAATAACAAAAGAAGCTTGCATTAGCTGAAAATCAAGACCAGACATTGCAGGTATCACAGTAGTTATAATCTCCAGAGGTTGAAGCTTACAACAAAATAACATTCATCAACCTTGATTACATTTGTTTTTTGGGTATATATAGAGTTTAGTTACAAAATTGCTCTACTGCTCCATGCGTGGAGGGGTCATAATGGACCACCAACTGCTTTAATTGGTTGGTATGGGTCTTTGCTGCAACCTGCTACTTTAATGAATAAATTTGATCTTTTCTGCTGCTCGGCAGTATTCTCAGGTAACTGGAGTATCGTATGGGATGACATCCCATAGCTGTTAAATGCACTGGTTTTCTTGAGGCAAGTCCTTTCCTTCTCAGCCATTCTTCTTGTTGAATGCGGTGGTTGAAAAAATAACTGCGCCGAGTACTGAACACTAGCCACCTGCGTCCTTTCGGGAGTATGAATTTGGCTATGTTGTGCTGTCTAGGTTCCTTAATCACTTCTGTTGCGGGCTGTATCATTGTGCTGTCACCTTTCCACTTCCAACCCTCTGTCTCTATCTCTCGGCCTCTTTTAGGTGCTGGGATGGTTATTCGGGCCTTTGTGATCTCTTGAAAATGCCTAGCAATGATTATTTTCTGTTGTAAATGGAGAACGCCGTAACACTGAGAAATCTCGCCCATTTTTCTTCTTTCGGACTTCAAAAGTCCTTAAGCATGATTAATCCTTTTATTGGGTCTGCTTTTCAGGTTGCTGCCGCATATCGCAGCCAACCGGTTCCCTTGCTTCCCTTTGTATTTGAAAATTCATGAAAAATGCTGGAAAACATGAAAAAGTTCCTTTGGCGGACCTCAAAAATTATAAATTTCCCTTCTGAAACCCATTGGGTCTGGGTCTTATCGCATTGTGCACATATACATACAAAGGTTGTGCCCCTTTTGTTTTGCCGATAGTGATACGCCGATGCGACGTGAGTCATTGATCTATGCGCGCGATCGACGATTCATATTTAATCGCCCATCGCTGATCGACAATGCCTCTCCTGTTCGCGCCAATTGACACTGCCTGCCTATGCGATATTCCAATTAAATCTAGGCCATTAACCGGCCAGATCTAACAGCTACTGTGCCACCATTGTTTAAGCCTACGCCTGTGGGAGTTTTGATGGTTTTTTAGTGTTTCCGCCTCCCGATAGTGTATTTCCGACCCTCCAAAGGCTTTCAAGCTGCAACTATTTCGATCGGTGTGTTATCACTCAGAAAAAGTGATAAATTGTTCACATCAATTCAATTGTTTGCCAAAGGCACACAAATCCTTTTCAGCAGTTTCGCAACGCAGCATGTTTCTGGTGATTTCGTAGCGCCTGTAATCATTTTAAAACAAGCACACCTTGGTGAGACAGTTGTGCACAACTCTGGGAGAAGTGGTAGAAAATTCTGATCTAATTCCTGAAAATATGTTAACTGATAAAATACTTTTCCCCCAAAAACAGAACTCTGGAACCCTCACAAGTTATGCTAGTTCAGGATTTATAAACAGGTTGACTTTTTCCTGGTTGAATTATCTGTTGGCCACTGGGCAGAGGTGTGCCATTAATGTTCAGGATATACCTATGCTTAGACCTCAGGATAGAGCTGAAAATAGTTCTGCTCTACTCCAATCGAAGTTGCAGTCAAGGCAATGCTCTCTTGTATTCGCTATATTATGGTCCTTCTGGAAACTATCTAGCCTCACTGCTATTTTGGCTTTTACAAAATTGTTTGTCATGTTTGTGGCCTCCCTTCTAATACAAAGCTTCATTGATGTAGCCACAAACAAAGAGACTCTGTGGTACAAAGGAATGGCGAGGAGAAATTGAGCGCTTGGAGAAGCTAGTCAACAAGTATGAATGTGGGCAGATTCCACGCATTGAGTGGCTAGATGAAATTGCATTCAGAGCCATTGGGAACATCAAGGCAGACGAGAAGGACATTTCAAGATAAAAAAGCTCAAGATAGTCGAATTTGGCATGTAAGCTGTGTTTTTGAAATTACACAGCAGTTTCGTAGCGCGCTACGAAACTGCTGTAGGTGATGTTTGTTACAGACATATTTCTTTGTTTTAAGTAGTCAACTTCCAGGAGGTATTTAGCGTAGCTGAAAGAATATTTTCGAAAATTGAAAGAGGTTTTTATCCCTAACATACTGAACTAGAAAAACCTCTTTCATTTTCTTCAAATTGATTATGAGTTGGGAGAAACGAGTGACTAAAAGTTGCGCTACGAAACTGCTGTAGGTGCGGTTTTTAATTTCCTGTTTTACACATCTTCTTCAAGGATCGATTCTGGGCAGCTGGAGTAGTATTTCAAAAAACCAAAGAAGGTTTTTGTTCAACATGGATTGGTTTACAAAATCCTCCTTCAGTTTTTTCAAATACGTTTTCTGCGAGAAGTTATGAGCTCTGTCCCAAGACCTATTTTTCAGGCAGAACAGCAGTTTCGTAGCAGCTGAAGCTAAAATAATCTAATCTCAGTTACTAGTTTTGAACTGCAAGTGGAAATGTTAAAAAGGGATTTCTCTACTGCACAATTTTGATTTTTGGAGCGCTTGCTTGTGGTTCATGGACATTGGTGCTATAAGAGGATTGCACAGATGATCTGCTATTTCTTTTACAAAAATATATCTTTTGGGCTTACACTCTTCATTTTGAAGCATATACAAGTTCCTCTAGACAGCCCATATATGATGATTGGTATATGCTGCTTTTCAATATTATTTTGACATCACTGCCAGTCATATCTTTGGGGGTTTTTGAGTAAGAGGTTTCATCTGAAGTATGTTTGCAGTTCCCTGTTCTCTATCAGCAAGGCCCAAAGAATATATTTTTAAACTGGTACCGTGTACTTAGATGGTTGGCAAACCATGAGATTATTTATGATATTTGTCAACAACCACTTCAGTTGCCTCTGCCAAATGTTTCAAGTACAGTTCAGGAATTTCAGAAAGTGGAGTACTAGTTATCTATGGTGGAACAGTAACCTTCTGAGATAATGCAGGATGTAGTGATTCTATCCATGAGTGCGTTGGTAAAGCTAGAGCTTCTAAGGCACCAAGACAAAGATCTCAGGCTCATTGTTGTTAATTGCATTAGTGAGAATCACACTGAAAACGTATCTGCTTCAATGCAAACAATTATGAGTTTGGTTTGAATGAAAGGAAGACTGTGTTTTTTAATTTACACAGCAGTTTCGTAGCGTGCTACGAAACTGCTGTAGGTGTTGATTTTAAACGCAGACAAATAGTTTGGTAAGATGATCGGGAATTTTCTAAAGGAAACACCTGAAGGATATGTAAGAGACCAAATGAAACTATCACATCCATTCAGATCAAGACAGGTGTACCTTTAAAAAGGTGAAATGTTTTGACTCAAGTGTAAAGTTTTTGTTATAAAGTCACTTTATTTCCGGTCATAAGGTGTTGAATGAATTGCATACATGGAATTTTAGCTTGCACACTTGGCCATCGATGAAGCATCCAATTCATCAGGAAACATGGTGGTGTTCTATTGTTTTTGGGTTATTAAAGAGACTTAAAGTACATGCTGTTGCATATTCGAAGTGATGGGGGACCAGAACCGAAAAGTAAGAGATATTCTCAGCCAACACGGAGCAGATTAAAGCCTTCAGTATCCAAAGCCAACATGGGGCATTAACTGCTCATCTCATGCCATCTCAGCCAAACGAAAAGGAAACCAGGTGTCAAAGCTGCAAGGAGGAATCATTTTACGAAGGAGATAGAGTTAGAGTTATAATTAAATTAGAACTCTTTAGAACTTCAGTTAGTGGTTATTGTATTAAATAGTTTGTTGAAAAGCAGATAGGTGTCATTAGTGGCAGTCATCGAGCTCCCCTCATACTGGAGGAGGAAGCTCCAAGTAGTTAGAGTTATGTCTCTATATATAGCTGAATCATCAATGTAATGAGGGTTGGATATTTTATAAAAAACAGAGGACTGTTTTAGCTTAGGTGGAACAGAATTTCAGTAATGCAAATGACTGCTTTTCTTCTCAGGATTCACAATGGATCTTCTTGTTCAAATGTGTGATGGTATATTTCTTTAATGTTCTTTAAACAATTTTACAAATGCATAATCACTCAGAATTCATTGATAATGCTCTGACTTCCTGTATGCCTTTGCAAACTGTAGTTTCATGTGAGTTATGTTTGAACATTTAGATGTAAAGTGCCTTGATTTCTATGAAAAGATAGTGTTGTTGTTTACTGAGATATAAGTGACTCCATAAGCCCAATGGGTATCAAGTTAATATTTTGTCCAGCCAACATACTTGTTCATTGTATCATACAAGAGTTGGCCATCTTGTCATAGGTCAACAGTAATAATCTTTGAGAGAGCCCTCTTAGGCTAGGGAGGCTAATCCTTAGTCTAAAGATTGGTCTGAAACAGTTACACAGAGTCTATCTGATCAGCAGCCCTTCAGTACTTGATTTTGTGATAACACGGTGGATGACCCTTGACAAAAATTGGAGATTACAACAACATGCATGGATCCCTTGGCATGATTTTAAGCAGATTTGCAGGCTTTGGGAGTGTTTCTGGATCCATTTTTATCCTTTTGTATAGTAGTGCTAACAGGCCTTTCCAGCTCGTTAAAGTAAGGGGAAGCGCCATCCCTCCTCTACATTTTAATCTTTTTGGACTTGAGGGATCATTCCATAAAAAGATCGAGCGCTTGTCTTTTTCAGCTTGCTAAAGCGATGGAAAAGTCATCCCTTTCATATTATTTTATAATTTTTTGGACTTAAGGGATTATGCCACGAAAAAGGATTGCTGGAGTTTCTTTTTCGTCCATTTTCAAACTCTCTAAACATGAAAAGGACCAAGTTATCCTTGTCGTTAAACTCATTAAAACAATAGCGATAAACTTGTTCACTTGGACAAGAACGAGTTTCACTATCGTTAGGCTCGCTAAAATGTAGCAATAGGTTTGCCCGAAGGGAAAATTATAGAACAAGCATATGTTATCATCCTCAAGCTTGACAAAAATAAAGAGGTACTAGTTAGCAATGACTAGGGAAAAAGGGAAGAAAACTTGAAGAGCTTCATTGGTAGCAAGTCGCTCCTGAACATGACACTTTCACTCCATTACCATGATTGAGTTGGGTTGGGTTATCCGTTCACTGGTCACATCACCATTGTTCCTCTCTACCATCCATTTTTTGGGTTAACGCTACCAATCCATCTCAGTGTCGCCGATATGTTCAAGAGAAGTGATTCAGAGAATTCACCATCCAGGTAGCGCCTCATCCACTGCAATACCTTCATCCTCCATTTTTCATGACCGCCATTCCTGAACCTTGTATCATTGGATCGTTTTCACCTTCAGAAAATCATTTGCTTTGTTTCGTGTTGTAGATGTTGGATTCATTAAGGCCCTCTTATGACAGGTCACTTCTTGTTGACATCAGCTCATTATCCAAGAAGTTGACTTAGGAACAACCCTTTAAGTACTTTGAAGCTTGCATGCCTCAATGGCAAGTTTCTCACTTCCGGCGACAGGTTTACATCAATGGCATTCGACCAAAATATTTTGCATAGTGTTCGACATCAAATCATATATTCACACCACGTGAATTGTACTGCAGTACCTTGAGGGTCATTATCATTATCGATGATTCCTCTCACGCTTATTAATAACTTACATCATTGGCTAGTAATCAGGCGATGTCTTTCCATGTTCAACTTCAGAACATCTTTTCACATGGATCGACTTGTAAATCAAGCGAAGATTGAACGAGTTTGAAGACCCCAGATCTAGTTTCATCCATCCGAGCTGCGATATATTCAGGAAAATAAAGACATCAAATGTACACAGTAGCCGCATAGATGATCATCCAAGCTAAGGGATGTTGGCTCTACAAGAATCACCAGTCTGCAACAGCGGACGATTATCTGTCCTATGTACATGAAAATGAATTTATAAAGCTGAGCATGGGAATGCCCGCCTCAGCTAGATCATGAAAATAATATGAAGATAATATATTGTATTGTATTTTATATAGGTCACCTTCCAGTTCGAATACCTCAGATCCTCATGATAAAGCATTTCACCCGACATCAGAAGATTTATGACCTCATGCTTTAGGGGGC
>APFE031402660.1:46874-92806 GCA_000404065.3 Pinus taeda | reverse complement strand
ACAAACTTTTGAATATCTGATTTAAGGCCATCCCAAAAAAATCCTTTCTTAACCCTGTGGTAAGTTTTTAAAAATCCTGAGTGCCCTCCTAAGGGAAAAGTGTGCAATTCCATAAGAATCTTTTGTTTTAGCTGGGAATTCTTACAGAGGTATAAGCGATCTTTGTACCATAACGAATCATTTTGCCAGCTAAATGTATCAGACGTACTGAAATCTTGTTGTAACTTTCGAATAAGTGCCCACACTTCTTCGTCATTCTTCCATTCCTCCCTTGCTTCATTTATCCAATCTGGTTGGATAATAGAAATGGCACACAACAATGCTTCCACATCCTCATCCTTTCTTGAGAGTGCATCTGCCACCACATTTTGCTTCCCTTTTTTGTAGATGATTTCAAAGTCATAACCCAACATCTTTGTGACACACTTTTGTTTCCCTTTAGAGGATAATCTTTGTTCTTAAAAGTATTTAAGGCTATCATGATCCGTTTTTACCTTGAAGTGTCTTCCCATTAGGTAGGGTCGCCATTTCTTAAGTGCATGTAGTATTGCCAACATTTCCTTCTCATAAATAGCTTTGTGTAAAAACGTTCCCTTGATTGGACGACTTTCAAAAGCAATGGGTCTTTCATCTTGCATTAGAACAACACCAATTCCATTTCCTGAAGCATCACATTCCACAATAAAGGTTTTTGTGAAGTCCGGTGTAGCTAAGACCCGTGCTTGGCACATTGCCTCTTTAAGATGTTCAAAGGCCTTTGTTGCTTCCGGAGTCCATGAAAATGCATCTTTCTTCAATAATGTTGTTAGAGGTGCTGCTATTCTCCCATAATTCTTAACAACTTGCGATAATACCCTGTCAACCCGAGAAATCCTCGCAGATGCTTTATGGATGTGATTTTCCATTCCCTTAATGGCTTTAATTTTAAGGGTCTACCTTAATCCTTCATGAGATACAATATGACCCAGATATTCCACCTCTTGTACTCCAAAGAAACATTTGGATCTTTTTCCATATAATTGTTTTTCCTCCAATAGTTGTAGCACCCTGTCAACATGTTCAACATGATCCTTCAAGGACTTGCTGTAGATTAGTATATCATCAAAGAATACTAACACAAATTTTCTAAGGAATGGTTTGAAAATTGAATTCATCAAACCTTGAAATGTTGAGGTGCATTGGTAAGGCCAAAAGGCATGACCAAAAATTCATAATGACCCTCATGAGTTCTAAATGTTGTTTTCGAAATGTCTTCAGTTTTCATTCTGATTTGATGATATCCTGAAGATCGAACATAGTGAAGTAAATTGATCCATGCAATTCATCTAGTAATTCATCAATGACAGGAATGGAAACTTATCTTTAATAGTGAGCTTGTTGAGCTCCCTATAATCCGGACACATGCGCCATGATCCATCCTTCTTGTGCACCAATACTACTGGAGCAGAGAAAGAACTTTGACTCGGTTGAATTATACCAGCCTCTAGCATTTCTGCAACCATACGTTCAATTTCACTCTTTTGGGCATAGGATATCTGTACGGCTTGATGTTTGGAGGAACACTTCCTGGAATCAGATGAATAGCATGATCATGATCACGAATAGGTGGGAGACCTTTGGGAGTCTCAAATACCTTGGAATGATTGTCCAAGACTTTTTGGAGATCTAGAGAAAATAGATGATTCCGATGTGGAAACATCTAGCAAACATTAATTGTGCAATTACAGCCTCTTTGTTCTTTTTAGAAGCTTTGTCATATAGCTTTAGAGCTAATTATCTTTCTCGGTTTTCCCTGGCAATACCCCTTAATTCAATTTCCTTTCCTTCCACCAAAAATTTCATGAAAAGTTCTTGAAAATTAAAAGCTATTGTTCCGAAGGATTGTAGCCATTGGACTCCTAGTACAACATCAGCACCTCCCATTGGAATGGAAAGCATTGGGCTAGTCAATACATATTCTCCCATGGATAGCTTGATATTATGGCACTTTCCAGAGCAATTTATTGTTCCTCCATTTGCAATCATCACTTGACACTCTGGTGCTGGATATAGGAAGCAATTCAATTCTTTTGCTACCTTACAATGAATAAAATTGTGGGTACTTCCTGAATCAATCAACACTATTACCTTTTTCTTCCTGATTTGTCCTTCTATCTTGATGGTTTGAGGAGTGGTAATTCCCGTCAATGCATTACAAGATATGGTCGGATTCATTTTTTCTTCATCTAGGCTTCATTCCTGGAGTATATCCTCTTCTTTTGACCTTTCTTGCTCCTTTTCTTCTTCCTCTTCACAATCTATGTAGAACAATTTCTTCTCAGCACACTTATGACCTTTAGTGTATTTGCTATCACAACTGTAACAAAGCCCATTTTCTCTTTTTTCTTCCAATTGTTGTGGTGTCAACCTTATAGGTTGTGGAAGACTAGCGGCAACAACAGTTTTGTCTTTATAGATGTGAGTGGTATGCTTCCTGGTTGCCATAATTTTGCTTTCCATTTTTCTTGCTAACCTGAATGCCTTCTCTAATGAATCAGGTTCCCAAACACGAACATCATGTTGGATACTATCCTTTAAAGACCCTATGAACACATCAATCCTATGCTCCTCTAGAATATCTTTTACCCTTACGTTCAATTTTTGGAACTCCTCAATGTGCTCCATTATTGAACCCTTTTGTTTAAGACTTGTCAATTCACTAAAAAAAGTGTTGCTTTTTGTATCCTCATAATGTGCTATCAATTCTTCTATAAAAATTGCCCAAGTGATAAATTGTTTACGAGAGCAAAGCCATTTATGCCATACAAACTGATTTGGTTCCAAATATAAAGTTTCCATACATACCTTTTGTGTTTTTTTCACATTATTGAGATCGAAAAATTGCTCCATCTGTAATATCCATGTTGCGGGATCCTTGCCATCAAACTTCATCATATCGATTTTTGTAATATGGTGGGTCTTCGATCCAACATTAGAGTCTATGGAATCATGATTAGCATTTCTTTTTTTCTCATCATGAGTTTCCTTTAGTACCCTTTCATCATTAGTGACCATTTCTTGTAGCAACTTATTCATATTTATCTTCAATTCTTCCATCTTATCATCCATGCCATCAATTTTAGCGTCCATGCCATTCACCTTAGCTTTCATGCCATCCATATTAGCTTCTACGCCTTTATTTAAACAATCCATCTTAGCTTCTACACCTTTCTTTAAACCATCCATCTTAGCTTCTACATCTTTCCTTAAAACATCCATCTTAGATTTTGTTGCTTTTTGTGCAAGTGACACTTGTTGCACTTGTTCTTGTAATTTTGATATATCATGTAGCATTTCTTCCTCTTCTTCATGAGTCATGCTAGAGCTTTCAAGTTCCTTACTAGGTGTTTGCATTATATTTCCTCGTGGCATTAGTTATCGATAATAATTCTCTACTATGCCCTTTGAATTCCTTCAAAATAAATTTCAAACCAATCTTAAGCAAAAATTTAAAAGAATCTACACAACTTTTTTCACTTTGTAGGAGCGTGATATTGCCTCTGATGTATCTCTGTATATTCAAATCATCCAGTTCTGAAATTGTGACCTGCAGTAGCCCTCTGTGTCCTCTTTACAATGCCACTAGTCTGATCGAAATTGGATTCTCCAAGGAAGAGTTATGCGAAATCTCCCACAGTGATCTGATTATGGACTAGCTCAGTAGGGCGAACTTGTATGGTGTGCCATGAGTCCCTGTTTCATCCTTTGGCTCTCAAAAGTATTTACAAGAAACTACAGTCCGTCCTCTTTTTGCACCTTCTTACAATATTTCAAGCCAATGCATAGAGAAAAAGTTATGATGATTTTCCCTAGGTCACCTGTTTGGAATGTAATTCAGGAGTCTGAAAAAGACCAAATTCGTTAGATCATATATCTGCAAATATAGCGCAAAACACTGTGAAATTCGGACCCGAGATTTAGCGCAATGTCTTCTCAAATGGGTTTTTTTTCGACTTCTGAAACGTCGCAAAAAAAAGTTATAGTGAAAATGCCACGATGACCTGTTTGGAGCAGCGAAACCCTAGAATCCAAAGCTTTGCTACCAAATGTTATGAACCAGCTCAAGAAAAGATAGAAAAGATAGATCAACACCTTAGAATTCAGCATCTTCGAGGGGGCAACCTCCTTTACATTACATAAATGAAAAATTATTGGATGATACAAATGAAAAAACCTCCTTCCTATATATGGGAGTCTAAGGAGTCACAATATAACCCATCCGACCTAACAATAATAATATAAAGCCACAAAAATAACAATAGAGGGATTCTATAGGGGCAATAGGGGCACAACAATATTAATAAGGGGTACAACTACAATAGTAATGGGGTAATCACTAGTATTATAGGGACCCAACATAGGGAAATATGGGTCAAAGAAGATTGCACTAGTAAAAATATTAGTCCCTATGTAAAGGGTGATTCAAAATATGATGAAAGGTAAAAGAATTCATCCTCAATCAATAAAAATCAATTTGGAAACCCTAGAGTTCTAATCACAAAACATAGGGAAAAGTTAAATGAAAAACAAGTTGAGACTTGGCAGCTAGGTAGTATAACTTGACATGGATCAAGGGTTTTATATTGAAACATAAAAAGAAAATGATTTCGAGCTCAAGGAAAGATGGGTCGAAGAAAGGTGTACTAGTAAAAGTATTGGTCCCTATATCAATAAAAAGGGTGATTTAGAATATGATGAAAGGTAAAATAATTCCTCCTCAATCAATAAAATCAATTTGGAAACCCTATGGTTCTAGTCACAAACCCTAGGGAAAATTTAAATGGAAAACAAGTTGACATGGACCAAGGTTCTAATTTGTAACAAGAAAAGAAAAGGGTTTCGTGCCCAGGGAAAGATGGATCGAATAAGAGTGCACCAGTAAGTGTACTTTTCCCCGTGTTAACAAAAAGGGTGATTCAAAATATGATTAAAGGTAAAATAATTCCTCCTTAATCAATACAAATGAATTTGGACACTGTAGGGTTCTAGTCACAAACCCTAGTGAAAAGTAAAATGAAAACGAAGTTGACATTTGGAAACTAGGTAGAAAAAGTTGACATGGACCAAGGTTTCTAAGTTAAAACATGAAAATAAAATGGTTTCAAGCTTAGGGAAATATCAGTCAATGAAGAGTATATTTTAGTAAAAGTATTGGTCCCTGTTGTTATCACTTAAAACCACAGTTCTCCTATGTCCAAAGATTCATATATAAAAAAAAAAAAATTGGTTTAAGTCAACAGGTTTTTAGGTGTGTCACTTTGAAGTTAGAATTTCAAAAGGTATTGATGTGAGTCCTTGTAAAACACCGTTAGATACCCTCCCTCATTATGGTTTAAAGCATGTCTTGTCTTGATTGCATCATTTTGATTTTGCGCAGTTTCACAACGCGATCTGATTGGCCAATTTAGCTGCGCAATCATTTTTCCACCTTTCCGCAACATATCATCTAGCAGCCATTTCGTAGCGCGGTTTGTCAATTCATAATTGTCTGCGCTACGAAATCGGGGATTCAGGGTTTTTTGCAGCGCATTGTCTTGAAATGTCAAATCTCGGGAGATGAGTCATTAGGTCCATCCATATTTTGTCAGTTGATGTCTTCTCCAGGTCATGATAGGATTCATTCCGCCATCAGATTTAGGATCACGCACATGACATTTAATTTTAAGAGATCTTATGAGGTATGGTAATGTCATAATGTTTATTCATGATGCGTTAATGTGCCTGTTATGTGACGAGTGTTTTAAAAAACGCAAAGAAGCCCGAGTTTTCATTTAAAAAGGGATCATTGCAAGCGAGCCTGCACTCCAAAGCCGAAGCTATTTTGTAAATTGAAGTTGCTGATTAGTTCTTCGTGTGAAGATATTCTGAGCAAGATGGAGAAAAGAGAAAATCGATCCGAAAGCTGCCTAAGAACCGAGCCAGAGGGGCTTGATCTTACACTCAGAGATGAAGGTGTAGCACGAGCTTTTAAAGAGGCTGGTTGCTGGAGGTTAAAAATTGAAGGGAGGACATACAGAGGTAACGAAAGCCTTTGCATTAAATTTCACTGGCTTGAATTCTAAGGTGTCAATGTTAGAGTTCCCTATGTCTCCGCAAGCCATTTCTGCTGTCACTGAAATTCCGAGAGGTGGACAAGAATGGTTCAAGAATTTCAAGTTTGACATGACTCCCTGTAAGGAATTTCTGAAGGATCAATATGTAATTGAGGACCTCACCAAAGCTGTGCCAAGGAATTATATAAAAGAACATTATGCTCTTCTCCTTACAGGCATCCAGAAATACCTCACATGTGAGGGAAGGTACACCAAAGTTTATTCTTATCATTTCAAACTCTTGTTACATTTCACAGGGAAAGCATCAATAGACATCCCTTTCTATTTATTCAGAAGCCTTAGTAAAATGTGCGACAAAGTTCAATTAAAGAAAGATAATTGTGAAACTTCCCTGTTCCACCACGGTTTAATAAATTTGCTGGTGTTAGATAGTTTGCAAAAAATTGGTAGGGATTGGGACTGTTTTATTTTTATGTCCGGTTTCCAAAGCAAAACAGGTCTCACTCCATTGCCAGATAGGGAAAAAGAAAGAAGAGTTGAAGAACCTACATTGGCTGAGCTCAAGAAGGAGGTAAAAGACCGAAAGAAGCCCAAAACTAAGCCAAGGGGATCAGAGAAGCCTGTGGTCATAAAAGAGATACTTGAAACATCAGCAAAAGAGACACCCAAGTCATCAAAGCAGAAAATCAAACACCATAAAGATGCATCAAGGCCAAGTGGAATTGCATAAGAAACAAGAATCAGAACAAGAAGTCAGCTAAGCAGAGAAAAAGGAAAATCAATAGCAGTGGAAGACAACCCTATGTCAAAGGCTAGTCTAAAGGATTTGCTGGAGGCAATCGATTTCGAACAAGCCACATCAGTGCAGGTTGAGGAAATCCCTATTGACCTAACCCAGTCATCACCTGATAGCGCCAAAAAATCAAAAGCCTCAAAAAGGCTAAGGTTTGAGGAGGTTGGTAAGGAATTTATGGTCAAACCCCGAAGGCCAATCACCAGGAGACAAATCCAAGCAGCGGAGCAAGTCCACAAAGATGAGGTAGCTGTCAAGGTAACTGCAACAAAAGAAATTAGGCAACTGCCTAAAGCAGAAAAGGCAGAGGAAATCAAAAGAACAATATATACCAGAGGATAGGCCAAAGAAATGGGAAAGCAGATAGCTCAAGCAGAAAAAGCAAAGGAAGTCAAAAAGATGGATATGAAGAAAAAAGTTCCCATTGTCAAGGAAACTAAAACCTCATCTTCAAAGGAGAAATGGGAGGCATCTGATGAAGAAATGGCTAATTTAGAGAAAACCGTATCAGAAATTGCAGCCATGGAAAATGAACTTGCAAAACTAAAATCTCAGTTAGGCAAGTTAGCTGCTAAATAAAATTGAAAATTTTTAAGGTTAGATATTGCTCCGAGTTTTTGTTTATTTTTCTTAAGTTCATTGGTTTTTGAGGCATATATAAAAGGAAGACAAATTAGGAATTTTGGAGTCAAGAGAGAAGCTGTAACAGTCACAAAGTAATTGGAAAATTCATTGAAGACTGTAATTTTGGAAAGAATAGCAGTTTCGTAGCGCGCTACGAAACTGCTGTAGGTGACTGTTTTTAAAGGAAAAAAGGAAATTGATGCTGAGGTCAGCAAATTTTGTAAGAGAAGGCTTCGAGGATAGGAAGGAGATCATAAAGGGCTGCCAAAACATTCAAAGAATGACAGATGTAAGTTTTGTAGCAAAAAGGTGAAACATTTTGGTTCTTGCTAAAGTTTTCATAAAGTTACTTTATGACCGAAATATTAGGGTTCTGGTAGGGTTACCAGAATTTTGGGTTGAACACCTGTCCAGTTCACAAAGCATCCAGATTATTAGCCATATGGTGTTATGCATGGTCATTAAGGTTATTGAACAGCTTCAAGCACGTTTTTTTGAAAATAAACATGGATAAAAAGCAGGAACCGTGAAAACAGAGTATATATATTCACCAAATGTTGAGTCATCAGCACAGTTGGAATCCAAGGCAGCCCGTTCAGTGAATATCTCTCCAATGCATTTCAGCCACTACAGAAATAGTACAAGTGTCAAAACTCAAGAAGGAATCATGCACACGAGGAGATAGAATTAGAGTTTGAATAGGAATAGGACTCTATGTACTTACTGCACAATACCTGATGTATTTAATAAGTTTGTTTAAGAATAGATAAGGTTTGTTAATGATAAACATCGAGCTCCCCTCATGCTGGAGGAGGAGTCTCAAGTAGTTTAAGTTTTGTTTTCCTATATATAGGAAAAACTCTGATGTAAATGAGGTTGGAGATTTTTATCAAAAGACAGAGTTTTCATATTGGCTTATGTAAAGTGTTTTGACAGTAATAGAAACTACACTATTTCTTCCCAAGATTCATCTTGTGTTTCAAATGTTCAGAATATATGTGGTTTGGTTTTATTCATCTTGTTTTACAGTTCACTAAACATGCAATCACTCTGAATTCATCACTGATGCTCAGACTTCCTGTGTATGTTTTGTTGAGTTGAGGTTCTTCTTGGTAGATGTTTTGAACATTTAGACATTGTATGCCTTGGTTTCCATGATTGAGTATCTACTTGTTTACTGTAGGAATGTATGACTCCATGAGCCCAATCGGAGAAGCCTTATCTTTGTTGTTCCAACCAGCATGAATTTTATATACAAATTAAAGAGTTAGCCATCTTTCTTGTTCTTTTAAAGCATATCAAAAATCTGTGAGAGAGCCCTCTCTGACTAAGGAGGCTAAACCTTAGTCTAAAGCCTAGTCTGAAACAGTTTCATGAGATCTTATTAAGTAGCAGCCCTTAGTACTGATTTTGTGATAACACCTGTGTCAACAAAAAGGGTGATTCAGAATATGATGAAAGGTTGAAGCATTTAGCATGTATGAAAGGTAAACTATTTTTCATAATGTTGTGAATTTTGTATATGAGGCACTTGAATATGATATAATTGTTGTGAAACATGTAACTAATGTCAAGAATTTTATTCTAAGAAATAAACTGGTTGAAAAGAAAGGAAGAAATCAACAACACCTGAGACCATTGCATTTGTAAGCACACTTGAACACATACATTTTCTTTAGGAAACCAAACTAAATCATATGCATAATACAAAGCAAAAAATAAATGGTTAATTTTCCCTTTAACTTTAATGTGTAAAACAATCAATAAAAACAGTTTATCTAAGGATTTGTGTATGAGAGAAATTCCTAAACTGAACTAACATCCTTCCTCTCAAGTAGTAACTAGGCCTTCTGAACATTTTAGAATAGGGTACTGGGGCCATGCCATAAATGTCACTCACGACACTTGCAATAGCCAAAAAACTAACTAATTTATGGAGATGTTTATAATGTCCAAACATACTAGGGCTATGTCCTCAAAGACCCAGCAATGATTCCAGTAGCCTGAACATGATCACCTTAGGTGTAAGTGCTCCCACACCTCAACTTATAGGGAAATATGCCCTAATAATTGGCCATTAATTTACCTTCATCTAATGGTAATGGATTAATATTAGCCTTTGGTTGTCAATTTTGTACCGAGAACCCCTACCACATGTTAGGAGAAACATGAAGGTCCATGGTAATTTGCCACCTAGGCCTTACCCCCTTGACGAGTTTCTTTCCATGTATTAGATTTTTCACTAGATGATGCAATATTTTAATCTCTGTAAAAGACAACTTTCTACGTTTCAATATTTAAAAAAAAAAAACACGAGGACTTATGTGTTGCCTATCGCCATGGTCTTATCCTAAACTATAAATTATATTGTTGCCCTGTGGGGAATTTAGTGTGCTTATGTTAAGGTTGTTTTTAGAAAGTCTTTGCTTCACTTAGGGTGTGCAACAAAATATGAGCTCAAATAAATTAGTTACAATGATTTTGAAAAGAGGATACCCCTTATACAAAGTTTAAGTGAGCTTAGTTTGTGGGGTGAATATGTGCGCAAGTGAAACTGTGAGCATACAAAGTGTGAATTGATGTGGATATGTAATGACCCTTTACAATTCCCTTAATTAAACTATGTGATATTTGTTCCTTGTAAGAAAATAAATGGTGTGGATGATGGGCCACTTACATCTTTCCTAATTATACTATGTGAGCATATGCTTGTGTGAAAAATTTAAAAGTAAAATATAAGAAATTACTCTACTTGTAATGGCTAGTAAAGCAAATTGGTTAGTAGTGATGGTGTGTGTAAGGTGAATCTACTGCATAGACAAAGTGTTTGAATTGCAAGTTGTGGATATGTGGTTCATGATACTTTAATACAATTTCCCTAATTACACTATGTGATGTGTGTTCGTTGCAAGAAAAGACATTATGTGTGGATGATGTTTGTGTGCAAAATTTCAAAGTAAAATATAACTTTCAATTACTATACTTGTAATGGTTAGTAAAGAAAAATGGTTAGTAGTTATGGTGTGTGCAAGGTGAATCTAGTGCACATACAAAGTGTTTGAATTGAAAGTATGTGGATATGTGGTTCATGATCCTTTAATACAATTCTCATAATTACACTATGTGATGTTTGTTCCTTGCAAGAAAAAAAAATATGCGTGGATAATGGGTCAATTACTATTCTAAATTATGTTGATACATAGGGAGATGACATTATCAACTAAATTGAAATACCTAACTTGATTTAGTTAAATAACTAAAATTTGTTGTTTATTCATAAATAATGATTTAGCTTCAAGTGATGCCACAATTGAGAACACCCAATAGAGGAACCCCCATGTAAAGGATAATAAATTTTCATACTAGTTGAAGGTATGCAATTTGTAAGATATGTGCAAAATTAAAAAAATTATATTTTGCATTTTAAATATGATCATATCTTAAAAATGAAAAGTTAATTCATATATATAAATGATAAAAAAAATTATCGTTTATGTTAAACCATGAATTTATGTTGAAAAAATCATTAATTAATTATATATAACTTTTAATGATATATTATAGTTTAAGTCTTTAAAAATTGTCATTTAAAATATGTATTATATGTTATAATGTATGGTTAAAGAATAAAAATAAATACGATATTGTCAACTTTTTTAAAAAATATTTATTTCAAAATTTTTTTATAATTTTTTCCAATATGATAATTCAAAATTGTTAATTTATATTTTAATCTTCTTTATATAAAATTTTTGTATTTAATATATTATTTCAAGAAAATGATTATATACTAAAGAAATCATAATTTAGTTATTCATTTAATAATGTAAGAAATAAAAATAAAATTCATAAATATATATTTTTAATATATTCTACCTCCATTATTCCATTTAATACGTGAAGCATTTGACCCTTTTTGAAATTAGTTCTTCTTAGCAACAAATTTTCATTTCTTCAAGAGACTAAGAGACTGTATAAATCTTAAACTAAAAATGATTTCTACAACAAACATCAAGTTATATTTTTGTTCATACATCTCATTCAGAAAACATCTGAATTAAAAACCAATTCCAACTAAAAAGGATTGTGAGAAAAAAGGAAACAGAAAAATGATTTACAAATAATAGGTGGTAAGAATAAAATTAAAGAAATTGTAGAGTAAATTGTCAATATATACCTATTTCCCAAGTACTCTAGTCCCACAAGGAATAATCTCTCTTCAATGTCCCCCCAACACACGTTTAAGAAATGAAAAAACTTAAAACCACTTGGGCATAGGATTGAAGGATGTGTCATAAAGGTGATCTATTGTTAGATATAACCCCAAAATTTTACTAGTGAATCTATGTTTGAAGATTTTTTTGGTTTCACAGCAAATTACATTTACCAAGTGAAACATTGCATGACGTTTTTCAAAATTACTTCTTCTTAGGAATAATTTTCTATTTATTCAAAAGACTATATAAATTCCAAACTAAAAGTGATCTCTACTATAACAAGGATGGTATTTTATTTTTGTTCATATATCTCATTTACAAAACATTTCAATTATTTAAATTTGATATCAAGTAAAAGTGATTGTGAGAAGAGAATGAACTAGATTTATGTGATTAAAAAAAAATAGTTGTTAGGAATAAAATTATAATATTTGGAGAGTTTACTAAAGAAGCCAAAGAGAGTGGCTCAAAAATGAGAAGAGGATGAAGATCTAGTAAAATTGATGAAGACTATATTGTATAATAATGTGCAAGGTTGTTTAACTAAAGAATAATAGAAATTAAGTTTATGTTCTTACATAGGAAACTTCTAAATACATATTTCAGAGGGAATTATAACTTGTAACTAAATGATATGGTGAATCTTTTGAATTTGAGAGAATGGGAGATTCTTGAAAAATCAAGATAGTGATTATGAAATTGAAGGGCCACATTTATTTCGTGAGAGAAAAAAAAAAAAACTATATCTACAAATTTAGACAAACTTAATCAACTATAAGATAAATTATGACTAAAAAGCCATACAATACATAAATACACATTCCATGATACAATAAGGAAACTATTCAACTAGTCTTTAAGTATGTTAATATTTGAAACCCTACTATACAAAATGCAATTAGTTGGAAAAAAAATTCTTCATTAGAAGCACCATATCATTTAACATTTTAAAACATGTAACTAAAATCAACACAAAACAATAGTAAGAAGAACTTTCTTAAAGGAAGAACTCATCATAACTATAGAGAGTTTCAAAATTCCAAATAAAAAGTGGAAGAAATGTGGGATGAGAAGTATGAGAAGGCCAATGAAATTTTTGATAAGGAAACAAAAATAAATCAAGAGATAGAGGTTTTAGTGGATTTAGAGAATAAGGAAGATGCTTCAAGGTCTTATCAACAATGAACATATATTGTTGTCATTTGTGGTGAAGAGGGACACATATGATTTGACTGTTTTTATGGGATAATCTACATGGAAATTTTAGCACGACAATTAAGTAGGGCACAAGGAGGGTTAAGAGGATTTAAAAACCTATATGTTTCTATAATGAACCATTTTTATTCACATTTAAATATGGATATCCAATGTATTTTATGTTCTCAATTATTTTCATCAAACCTTGACCAAGTTCAAAATAATAAACTCCTCCTTTTTTACTTTTGAACCATATTTTGAAATATGTTTCATGATTACATGTTGAGAAACAAGTAGGTGAATTCTATCAACATTATATTGCCACACCCTAAGAAGATTAACATTGTAAACATTTCTAGCATATCATCAATTATACATGTATGCTAATTTATTCCTTTTGAATTTATTATTTATGAATTTAATATTGATTAATCACATGAGACTTCCATGGATAATTATAGTTATATGCAATATTACACTCCTTTTTGTGTAAACATGGATCTACACTACACTTTCTATGTCTTTAAAGAACTTGTTCTCCTTAAAAGAATATCATAACCTTCATGTGGGAATTGGAAGAAGAACCTTGTGAGGTTTTCAAACGTACGGATCATCATTTAGGATTCAAGGAACCATTAAAAGTTATATATGATGATGAATGTTACAAAAAATAAATTTTGTTACATATGTTAAACAAATAATTTCTTTTCCAATTAATGCATATTGGAAGGATGAATATTCGTGCAACTTCTAGATCTTGACTCATTCTCTCTTTTAACTCCTACAAGGATATCAACCATTAATTGAACTAATGTTTATAGGTTTTGGAGCACTTATGTGACAACCATTTTTGCTAATCCGTCTTGTAAATAAATTTCCATGAAATCTAATTCATGTAGATTATGTTCCAATCGTTTTCTTTGGTTAAAAAACATTCTTATTTTTTGTGGGTTATCCTGAACCGTTACAATTCGAAGGAGGTTCTTAATTTGCATGAATTCAAGTTGTTTCAAAAAAATTTGATAAACCATGGTTTCAAGTAGTTTTCAATAATTTGCATGGTTTCAAGAGCTTTTTAATAGTTACATGGTTTCAAGTGATTTTCAATAATTTGCATGGTTTCAAGTGGTTTTGTTTATGTATTGTACATATCAATTTTTAACTACATGGTATTACTTTAAATGCTTACTTTATCTTACTTTAATTGTTTCAATATCCATCTTTTTTTTGCTTTTCAATCATATTTCCTAATGTATATGATATGGAACAATTAATATGAGAAGTGAGAAAATTTGAATTACCTATATTTTCATGAATTTCTTGAATTGCATGATCTTCTTCTCTCACTGTCTAACATCTTTTTCTCATCATTTATCTATATCTTCTCGTATTTCCTCTATGGATGGAATTTGTTTTCCTTTTCTAAATCCAAATCTCTAATTTCCCATGTTTTATGTGAATCCTTATGTAATTTTCACACTCTGATATTTCTCTATGAATGAATGTTTGTTGTTTTTTTTTCTACATTTGAATTTAGACTATTTTATTTTTCTTTTGGGTTGACAACAAAGGCTCAATAGAGCTATATGCCCAATCAAGCCCTTGCATTGTAGCATTTTACATTAATAGCATTAATAAAAGTTGGTAGGCAGTTGGTGGTGGCTAGCCTTTTAATGGATCGATCGGGCCTCTAGGCTCTATCGAGATGCTAGTTAACAACCTATATGGATCGATCAATCGTTTCTTTAACGCTCGATTGAAATTTTTTACTTTCGAATATAAGCACTTTATCAAGCATTCTAAGTGCTCCATTGAGCTCCTAAGGTCCTAAAAATCACATTTTCAACACCCCTTCTACATATTTCTCTACAACCCCATTTTGCATCCTAGTGGATTTAGGGAAGAATTTTCCCTTAAGTGGAAAAGTTGATCATGTTGGATTCGTGAAATAATCCTCTATCCAATGGCAAATGAATTTGAAACATTCGAATTCATATGATATTTTTCATCTAATTTCTTTTAAACATAATGCTTGAAATTTTTTTGGATAGTTTCAAAGGGGCTGAATAAAAAAATCAATAGCCTAAAATATACACAACAAAAAAATTAAAAGAAATACCAGTATCTTTGTATTCGAATCCTCTTCAAAAGGGGACTCTTAATTTTTCAATTTATTTCAAGAGTTGGAAAAACTCTTACGCAAACATGTGTCTCCAAAATGGAATTGAAATATTACTTTCCCAACTTCAAAAAAAAAATAAAAAATATGATTTTACATAAAAAAATAAAATTTTAATATGAGAAACTTAGTTCTCTTTGTGTAGATCATGTTAAAGTATACATTTTTTAAAAGATACACATTTTAGAGTAAGTTATGCTACATGAACATGCACATACCTCTTAACATGCAAGAAAATTTGAAAGGACAAGTATTGCATTTAATGGAAAATTGAGAAATTATACGAGACTAATTTTTTTTGCAAAAAATATCATTAGCTTAGGACAAAAACGTAATTATCCACATATTTTATTTTTACTCTAATTGAATCAAAATTTACAATGCTTATATGAATTTTGATGGATGCAATTCAATAAAAGAATAAAACCTTGAAATTTCATTGCCACATTTGGTCCAAAGTATAACCCACCTTCATGCATTCACCCCTCTATATTATTCTTATTATAAATAAAATATTTCATTACATCTTGAACTGGTATAAACTCTTACTAGTGTGTAATCTTCTACCTGCTGGAGGCCACCACCTACTCTTGTTTATCTAGTTGCAACTAGAAGGAAGCTACTACTCCCTAATCAAATTTAACGGCCACCACCGGAAGGAAGCTACCACTCCTCTAGTGAGAGATTCAACCCTCATAATTATTTGTGGACCACATTTCAAAACCTTTCACACTAGATCCACCTAACTCAAACACAACTCCTGTAGGCCACATTTCATCCAATTTTCAAACTAGACTGACATATACCATTATCATCGATTTGAATAACAAGTAACAAAACCTATCTACAACATATATCTAATAAAAGAAAGTTTGATCAATAATTGATACACATTTTCCCTCAACACAATTGACACAAAAACATCATATATAGAAACCAATCAATCAATTAAAGTCAATGCTCATGATCTGTTAGCCACAAAAAAGACATCAAAACAAAACTAGAAGCATTCATACATGACTCAGCTCATCAATTATTTCTTTGATAACCAATCCACTCACTTACAAATAACTCTATCAACAACATGTATTTATTTAACAACAGAACCTCAATGTGCAACTTCTCTTTATTCATCAATGTAGTTAAAAATATATAAACCTCATTGTAGCATAGCAATACCAACCATATCAATGAAAACCCATAGAATGCATAAAATAAATAAATTTTCAATTGACAATGCTAGCTCATTAATCCATAAGCATATAAACAATGTACCAATAGTGGCAAGTCATATTTAGTAGTAGCATGACAAAGTAATACTCTGAATTAACGCATCAAGCCTCTAAAAGAACAATAGTGCAAGAAACAAATGTTGTATCACATCAAAATCACAATGCCTCTATCATATATCTACATTACTAAACTGATACTTTGTGTCATATCACTCCAATGCATTTCCATAGAGGAGTCTTTTATCTATGCACTCATTCAATCCTTGCATATAATATTTTCCATATACGTGACCATACTTTGTGTAATCTCAAAGAATGAGCAAAGGTATTAGCTTTGCTAATCTGACATACACATTAGATTTACAAGTATATGTCCAAACAATACTATAAATAAAACTTTGTCCTATGACACAACAAATTCTACCACTACAAACCCTTATACCACAACAAATAATAAACATACAATATCACTAATGAGATCATCAATTCAAGCATGCAAATTAATCAACAAAGGTGAATATGTAAAAATCTCTTTGTCACTGTAATGTGAAAGTATCACTACAATCCTCCTCTTGTCTTGGTTCCATGCATAGAACATGTACTTCATCCACAAATAATAAATTACCCTCACATATAAAAACACTAAATCATATTCTCCATACTGTCATTGAGAAATAGACAAAAAAATTCAATACAAATGGCGTCAATCACTCTCATCCAATTAGACTCAGTCATATAATAAAAAAAACTTAGTTAAAGACCCCTATAAGATGGACACTTATCAAAAGTCATTATATTCATAAGTAAACTCTATCAAAGAATCTTTTGTGCATATAATACTTTGTCATATAATCAAGGTTATACAAACACAATACTTTTCCAATGCACTAATCTCTACATAATATTTTTCCAAAGAAAATTAATCTTAGCAATCAATCTACATAAAAGCTCTTTTCATCAAATCGAAGAACATTATTGTCAATTAGCTCTTGTATAACAAGACTTCAAAAATATTTGTAGCAAATTTTTCCATAAGCCATAGTCACATAGTCAAAGATATGTTCAATGTTGAGTAGAGAGAACATTGTTATGTATAGTACAAAAATGCCAAATATATCTCCAACAACTATGATGTATTTACACAAAAGGACCTGCAACAAATTTCAAATGGTGTGCATAGAATAAAAAGGACCTCCAGTCATTAATGAAATAATTTTGTATATTTGATTTTATCAATAAAACTCACTTTAAGCTGATGAATATTTATATTTTACCCTTTTGCAACATTAGACAATTTTTTTTTTGTTTTAGATCAAGCCTTTAGCTCACCTAGATGATCCAAGTTGAATAAATTCCTCCATATATTTTAGAACGTTATAAAAATAAATAGCAAAGACACCATTGTGAACAAACTAAGAGAATAGATCTCATAACATGTGCACACTATTGATTGAACTCCCTAGCATTTTATAGCTTCTCTCCCTCATCATTACCATTGTAAAATCCATGGGATTCATTTATGGATTTGTTTAGCATTTCACGTAAACTTTGAATCATCCTCACACATCAATTCCATGGAAAATCCATTGGTTTTTCCAACATTTTTAAAATTTTTTCACCTACAGGCATCATTGCTAGCATGACATAGCCTCCTAGATAATATCTTCACATTGTTTCCATTAGTCTCCCAACAAAAATGATGACTTGTCAAACTGTGGATAGTTGACTCCCATAGAAGATAGGTTAAATTGAAGAAAAACTCATATCCTCTATCGATAACTCTACCATACTATTTCCTCACTTCATCAGGCATGTCTAGACCATGTTCATCCTCCTAGAAATTCTCTGCAACCATTAGGAAATCATTATAATTCGTCATCTAGCCAAGAACCTCTTCCTCATATAAATCTAATATTTATCACCAAAAGATTCAAGTTTACATTAAGGCCAACACCCTAGCCATAATTCCAACCATTCTTCTTCTTGGTTCTTAATATTCTAGCTTTCATATCTTTTATTATTCTCTCATACATTTCTATCTCTGACTTGGAAATTTTGGATTGTAAAATGCATTGGTGATAGAACTTAGAGATCTTAGGACATTATGATTGGTTAAGAGTTGTGAGTGACGACTTATGTGACAGGAAATGAATGTTTTGCAATTCTTTTTCTTTGGACTAGATGGCTCTAGGGACTTGGAATGGTCCTATTTGTGTGTGGCACATAAATAAATGAAGAGGGGAGAGCTAAGGGACTACATAGATCAGAGAAGGAATCCCTTGCATTGTGCATAATTGCATGGTATTTTTATAAATGTGATCCTAGTTAAAGATGGAAATGTTGGTCACTGATTTTTCTTGTGTTTGTGAAGGACAATGGGATTCACTTCTAGTGTTAAAAGATATTCTAAATCTAAATATGTTAAATATCTTTGAGTTAAGTTCTCCTCAAGGCATAAATATATAGCATGGGGCTCATCAGTTATGAGAAATGTTGTAGCACAATTGAGCCTATGGTGGGGCGGAACATGGCTCACCCTACTTCAGTTTCCATTATTTTTCTAACTACAATAGATAAATATCTATTTTTATGTGAATGATATTTTCTAGAATAAATGGTTTAATGGCATGCATGATTATTTAATTGCTATTTTTAGCAAGTTTATATATACACATGCATTTATCCTTAAACAAATTTATCATGGTTTTATCTTTTTATATGTAATAAATTTTGTAACAACATGGGTTGAGGAATATAGACTTCTTAGATTATTCCTTAAACAAGTCATGTTGGCATTTATACTATTTTTCTTTTGGGAGGTCCCATAAATTTAAACTTGGATCATAGTGAGGGGAAATCCTTCTAAACCTTTGGTTGAATTTTTAGATATTAGGTTCCAAAATTTTAGGAAATATGATCTGAGGAACTTGGTCTTCCTAAATTCATCTTTAAAAAAATAATTTTGGAATTTCTATCATAACTTTTCTTCTGGGAGGTTCTAGAAGCTTAAAATTGCATCACGATGAGGGAAATTCTTGCTAAACATTTGGTCCAAATTTTATATCTTGGGTCCTAACATTTTAGGAGATATGATCAAAGGATATTGAGCTTCCTAGATGCTCCTAAATCATGCATCAAACAAGTAATGCTAGAATTTATGTTATAACTTTTATTCTAAGAGGTTCTAGTAGCTAAAACTTCAACCATACCAAAGGAAAATATTGCTCATCATTTGATCCTACTTTAATACCTTGGTTTATGATATCAATGAGATATTATTAGCAGAGGTTGAGTATTTTGGATGCTCCTAAAATCATTCATCAAACATGTCATGTTGGAATTTCTAATATAACTTTTCTTCTAGGAGGTTCCAGAAGTTGAAACTTGGACCATAGTGAGAGGAAATCCCATTGATCATGTATTTTATTTTTAAGAATTTGGACTGCTATAATTTGGGACATATTCCCTAAGTAAGTTTTGATATTAGCTTTCAAGCAAAGTGTTTGAAAAAATAGTTAAATGATTTAATGATTCATTACATACAAATTGTTTGGTGAAATCTTGCAATGAAAATATTGTTTTGTGGATGGGGATAATTTTTTTGTATGTTAGTAATTATGTATAATAGTATTGTTGTATTTGATTTATTCCCATTTTCTTGCGAACAATTTAAATAAATGTGTTGAATTTTTTTATTACAATTTTCATATGAACTATTTTATAAAATACCTCAAACATAGAAATCAAAAGTTACATGATTTAGTGGTATTTCAGTTATTATGTTACAAGAGGAATCATAGCAATGTGTCTTATTTAATTTCATACAAAGTGTTTGACAAAATTTCTACAAGAAAAATACTACTTAAATGATTGTGTACAAAGAATTTGAAGAAAGGTTTACATGTAAAGTGTTTGAAAAAATGTATGATAGATGAAAATATGGATTTTTCAAGTGTGGTTATGATAAATTTAGTAGGGGTGTGTGACAAAGTGGTATTAGATCTTATTGTCAAACTAGTAAAAATAAAAAGAAATGTTTGCATACCCCATATCCTTTGTAAGTGATTGAGGGATCTGGCTATGTGACAAATGCGTCATCCAAAAGACATTGATAATTTTGATATCCCTATTTGAGAAGACACTCCTTGCTATCGAAAAGTGCACCCATATTCAAATGGGATGTTGTTTCTTTTTTACCTTTCATGGTATTTTTACAAGTCATATTAATTGGCATACTGTTGAACATGTCAAGTACAACAATTATATAGTCATGCCCATTTCTAGTTATTGGAAACCACCAAAAATATGCATGCAAAAGCTTTCCCATGGTCAAATGGATATAGGTAAGGGATGGTAGAAACCTTGTTTTCCATTATTTGGATTGCTAGTAAAAAAAAAAAATTATCCTCTAATATACTAAATTACATCTTCTTGCACCATGACAATATAAGTACCTTTGTAAGCTAGCAAATATCTTCCCAACACCAAATTTTCTTGCAACTATGGTGTGTGAGCTAGTGATATCAAACTAGTGATAACTATTAAAATTAGTGAACACACCTAGTGAGTAATAACACCTCACCATACATCCCACAAGCCAACTCTCTAATAAGTAGTAATTGTTTTCCTCTAGGAACATAAATATTCTATACCCTGTAGAGTAACCTATTATGAATATTATATTTAGTCTCACTATCACATTATTATACAAAAAATTGGCCATGTAGCTACTAATGCATATTTAAAGTCCCCATATTCTATATATACATCTTTGTACTCATCATGTTTAAAAGGGTCCATGTGCACAAGAGTTCCCACAACCATGGTCTTGGATGTGGATGGATGTGAAAGCATGTTTCCTAACTTACCACTATTTGCCTTCTTATATTTGATTCATAGGTGAAATTTTTGCAGAAATATCATCAACTTATAATAACTTATTTTTTCTAACTTACGTTGTCCCTTTAAATATTGCACTGGTTGGTGATAAATGTGGATAATTTTTTCATTTTCGATTAGATAGTGCTTCCAATTTTTAACATTGTTACAGATCCATTTGGGCACATCACTCCTAGCATCCAGATCGGTACTATTAGGGCTCATCAAACCCTAATTCAGTTGCTCCATGTCGTAGACAAGTAAACACTTTGAATACCTCCTTTGTTGAGAGTTTCTTGGCCTGAATCCCTCCAGAAATGTCTCCTTGAGGGACCAGCATAGCAATGGACAATGGTAAGTGTGGTTCTGTGCAGGTAGGCCCATGTCAGGGTGCTCTCAAGAGCACTTAGGCCCACTTTGACCTACGCTAGATGAGATTGAGAGAGATTCCCATAAGGTTTTGGTAATATTCTTATCTTCTAGAACCATCTAGAAGATTTCCAAACTTATAATCTCCTATGAGCTTGAAATTGGATAGGGAATGAGTTAAGTAACCTCTTATCCTCTCATCCCTTCCTCCATGGAAACTAACTCTAAGTTTGGAAGGCCATTCAATACCCTCATTTATGACCAAACCACCATCATTTGGCTATAAATTGAGCACTTGTCCAAGTGATCAAGGATTGGAATTTGAGAATTTGTAAGGAGATATTGTTGGTGTGAGGTTTTAGATTGTAAACAAGTATTGGTATGCTGCCAAAGTGTTATGCTTTTGATGTTATGTTGGTTGGAACCCAAGCTAGAAGAGTGACAATGGATCAGACTTCATGGGTGTAATTCTTCCTTCTACTTAATAATTTGTTTACACCTTTTCCCATATTTGTGTCTTTATGTGTGATGATTATATGTGTAAATGATTTTGATTACATTTTCTTATAGTAGATAGATCTCTTGCTTTGATCGGTTTTTCTCCTTTGTTTATGATTGCAGGTTCTTGTCGAGCGAGTTAAGTTCGAGAAGGAGCGACAAGAGCCAAACAAAGGAGACAAAGGGAAAACGAAAGATAACAAGTAGGCCCCTTGTCTTATTTATCTTCTATAGAAAAAGGTTAAGCACTTTAAATATGTTGTTCTAGGTGTATCTACCCACCTAGGGAAATTGTGTTTATTTGTAGATGAAAAATTCCACATGAGAAATTGGTGACTCTGATGGGGAATGATCATCATTCCGAGGAGTTTACCTTTATCCTAGTACACCCTAGTAGACATTACTTTCTTCCATTGATCTTTTTTCGTCCTTTTTAAAGTGTTTTTTGGAAAAAAAAATTGTGCTTGCAAGCCCCCAGGATGGCCGCTCTGGCACCAATGTAGGTCTAGTCAAGAGACAGAGTGTTGCAAAGCACCCCTGGCTTGAGGACAATTCTCTGAAGTGCATTGTCTACCATTCAGGGCCGCACTGATCCTCCTTAGGACAAAAATCCCTCCTTTGACTTGATTTTTCCCAAAATGTACTTATGTTTCTTCTTGCTGAATGATCAATGATGTTTGTCTCTATGAAATCAATTTGTGTTTCCTCTTCCAACCGTACTTTGGTCTTGATTGTTTAGTGTTTCTTAAATGATTTCTTTATCACTATCAATTCATTGTCAAAGTTAGTTTATAGTCGATTTATCTTTTTTCAAATAAAGTGTTGTAAAAGTCCTCATTTCTTTCGAAACGGAATTGTCGTAAAGTATTCATTCTTGCAAAAAGATTGATTGATTGTATGTGAATTAGTTTCATTTTGTTCATAACAACATTAAGGGAATTAAGAAGAAAAACTTTCATTGTGCATTGAAATAATTTGTGTGTGCTCATAGGAATAGTTTATGGAAATTGAATTAGATGTGTTATTTGTTCTTTGATTACAAGATTCTGATTGCTCTATCCCTACTAGCTAAGGTTTTCATTGTCAAAATTGAATTAAAAGAATACTTATCATATTAGTTGCATTCTAGGAATTGAAAATACATCACGTGGTGAACCTTGAAAAGAAAATTCTTAATCAAGATCAACTTAAAATTAGCATCAATTAACCTAATGGAGCATTGTCACCTAATGCAAACATTTAGAGGTTCTAGGCTAGAGACATGTTACAACATCATAAAACATAGCAGTTTTCGCTAACTTGTCTATGATACATTCAAAGTGTGATATATCATTCCACGTATGTGAGTATATCATAGCTCATCCACGTACCTTCAGGTATATAGGGTTGTGTTATAGTACATGAAGTATAAAGGAATGCTCTCATTGTGTAGTTTCACATTAGATAGCACTAATACAAATTGGGCCTCCATGTACTTTCATGTATATATGGGAGGACAACACTAGGTTTATATCCATCCTTACGTAACCAAATTGGCCACCTTGTACATAGGGATACACCGAACACAACATTAAGGGAGATTGCCTACCCATACTTCTCGGTTTGTCGAGAGGTATTCTGTAGTTCACAGTTGCTTGGTAAACCTTTTTGCCTATCTTACCCCTTTTTGTTTATTTCTTTTTTGTAATAAAGTAAATCAACAATAATGGAGGAAAATCAACCCTTACCACATCATTCACAAAGAGAAGCGAGTAAACCACCTTTACCACCTGAAGCTACCCCCAACTGATCGAAGCAGTCTCATTTGACTGGATCTAATACTTCACAAACATCTAGTTCTTCATTTGAATTACCAGAAACACCCATACTGGTAAGTATTGTGACCCCAGTTTCTCCTATAGTTAGTGGTACACCTATTACTGAAGTGGAATATCCACAATTACCTGAGGAAACTATAACTGAATCTAGTGAAATGGTAACCCAAGTTGTTCAACAACAAGTTGATTCTCAACCAGAAATTGTTCAATAAGAAATTACCTCTGAACCTGAATCTGTTCAACCAAAAGTGTTATCGGTAAAGCTAGTGTCCATTTAGAGTTGCTAGTCCCACTAAGATGGGTAGCTATCTTAGAAACAAACAAACTAAACTCTCTCGTGTTTTCCTTTATGAGAAGTAGATGAGAGAGAAGCAGAGAGTACCAACCTCAATCTTTCACTTGGATCCTTGCTTGTTTCCTCTCCCCTTTGACAGATCGTTTCCACTCCTTCCTCGCTTGTCCCACTTCAAAGAACCCCTGCAGAGTCAAATCAGCATAAAACCATCAAAGCATAGAGATATACAATCATAAACAATATAAGATTAGACATATATTGACCATACAAATTCGTATATCAACTCTGACATACAAGAATGTGGAGGAAAACTCAAAGAGCTTTATTGATAGAAGTGGTAGAAGAAAGGATTACAACCCATTGATATAACCTAGTGCCATCCTCCCAGCATGAAAACCCTCTTCACCTCATGAACAGCTAGCTCACCCAACACTATGATTTTCCACAAAGAAACCAACAACACTTCCTTACAAGATGCAAAATTCCAGCCTCAAGATCTCTAGGATGAGGGATCCATATATAGATGTTTGCAAGTGGGTGAGTCAGCTTCTGGGTTTTTAATTAGTTTCATTTCTATGATAATTCTCAATTCCACTTGGAGATTTCATGATCTCTTACTCATCCCTGCGCGAATTCAGAGAGGCAAGTGTCACAGGAGAAGTTTCTGGAAGATTCCATGATCATCCACCTTGCAAACTGTCTCTGCCATTTGTCTACTCTTTCCCATCACACCACATAGAAGGGCTTTTTAGTATGCATCTCACTCTCGTGTGCATTAGGTGAGATGCATCGTACTTTGACCATGGAGCACGTGAGATTGTCCAGTTTTGAGCAGTTCTGAGCAGGTTTTCATGGAGAACTTCTGGGAGATGATGTAATCAGTTGACCTTGTTCCTTTAGGGTATGAAACAACACTTTTAGGGACTTAGAAGCCCTTGGTTTATGGACATATAAGATTAGGGTTTCAGTACCCAAATATGTCTATAACAGTTGCCCCCTAAAGCATGAGGTCGTAAATCTTTTGATGTCATGTGAAATGCTTTATCATGAGGATCTAAGGTTTTTTCGCACTGGAAGATGACTTGTAATAAGATACAATACAATACATTATCTTCATAATATTGTCATGATCTAGCTAAGGTGGGCATTCCCATGCTCAACTTTTATAAATTCATTTTCATGTACATAAGACAGACAACCGTCTATATGGTAGACTGATGATTCTACTAGAGCCATCATCCTTTGGCTTAGATGATTACCTGTGCAGCTATGATGTACATTTGATGCCTTTATTCTCCTGAATATATCGCAACCCGGATGGATGAAACTAGATCTGGGGTCTTCAAACTCATTCAATCTTCACCCGAAGTACAAGTCGATCCATATGAAAAGATGTTCTAAACTCGAACATGGAAAGACATCACCTGATTACCACCCAAGGATGCAAGTTGTTAACAGGTGCAAGATGAATCACCGATAATGATACTGACCCTCAAGGTACTACAGTACAATTCATGTGGTGTGAATACATGAGTCAATGTCGAACACCACGAAAAATCTTTCGATCGAAGGCCATTGATGTAAACCTATCCCCAGAAGTGAGAAACTTGCCATTGAGGCATGCGAGCTTCAAAGTACTGAAAGGGTTGTTCCTAAGTCAACTTCTTGGATAATGCGTTGATGCCAACAAGAAGTGACCCATTGTAGGAGGGCCTTAATGAATCCCACATCTACGACACGAAATGGAGCAAATGATTTTGTGGAGGTGAAAACAATCTGATGATACAAGGTTCAGGGTGGCGGTCATGAAGAATGAAGGGTGAAGGTATTGTGGCAAATTGAGATACGAGCTGGGTTGGTGAATTCTCTGAGCGACTTCTCTTGAACATATCAGTGACACTGAAAATGGATTGGTAGCATTAACACAAAAAATGGATGGTTACGGTGGACCAATGGTGATATGACCGATGAACAGAATAACCCAACCCGACTCAATCATGGTGATGGAGTGAAAGTGCCATGTTCAAGAGCAACTTGCTACCAATAAAGTTTCTCGAAGTTTTCTTCCCAATTTTTCGCCAGTCATTGCTGACCAGTACCTCTTTATTTTTGTCAAGCTTAAGGAGGATAACATATGCTTGTTCTATCATTTTCCCTTTGGGCAAACCTATCGCTATGTTTTAATGAGCCTAGCGACAATGAAACTCATTCTTGTCTGCATGGACAAGTTTGTCGCTATTGTTTTAACGAGTTTAACGACAAAGAAAACTCGGTCCTTTTCAATTTTAGAGAGTCTAAAAAGAGTTGGAAAGAAAACTCCAGTAATCCTTTTTCGTAATATAATCCCTTAAGTCTAAAAAAGTATAAAATAATATAAAAGGGATGAATTTTCAATAGTTTTAACGAGCCGAATAAGACAAGCGCTCGATATTTTTGTGTAATGATCCCTCAAGTCCAAAATGATTAAAATCTAGAGGAGGGATGGTACTTCCAATCACTTTAATGAGCTGGAGAGGCCAATTGCTCGGCAGTCTTTTCATATTTTACGAGTCAGATGAAAAGAGCTTAAAAGAGACTCATTTTTTTAGGAACGAGTGATGTTTTCGGATAGCAGCTGGTTCCAAGTAAGGTTTGGAACTTTTCAATCATGGAAGTGTAAAGAAGGTGGCTAATAGGATCACTCATAGCAGTTGTTCCTCAAAAGGGGTAAACAATCAAATGGAGGCATATGGTCGGCTAAAAAGAGTGGAGGTGATGGTAAGAACATGACCAAGGCTCAAAAGCTGATAATTATGCGATCGCAATGGTTATTTACCAAAGGTGGGTTAATTTTTTAATGAGCTTAAACTCTGGTGGAACATATCCTCATTGCTAGGTTTATTTTTTTAACGAGCTTGAACGTCACGTAAAATTTCTCCTTTTTCCTTTTTATGTAAGCTAGGAATGACCAAACTATAAAGCTAAAAAGCTAAAAATGATAAAAAGCTAAAAAAATGAAATTGGTCACTTTTGCTTGCATAAAAGGGTTTGCATGCCCCCAGCATAAAAAAAGTCTTTAGTAACCATATGGAAACTTACTGTGGTTAAGCAGGATGATTTTTTGTCAATACTGAGACAAAACACTTCCTGCACTTTGTCCGCCAAATAGACAAAGGTGAAAGGTCACTCGGACTGATCACATAACTTACAGGGAAACTTATCTCTACAGCTGGGTTTGTGTGTAAAATAGACAAGGGTGCATGCCCCCTAAGCTTCGTTACATTCACCAGACTACTCGCGTTAATTAGGTGGATGGAATGAAGGTTCCTTTATGAGATCAAGTGAAAGAATCGACTTGGAACTTTGTTCAACCTTGTTTCATTTTTTTAACAAGCTTGACACAAGACAAGGAATTTTGCTCAGATCCTTGGTTTCATTTTTTAACAGGGTTGACACCAATCAACGAACTATCCTCTGGTGACCTTTGATCGCAACTCATGAGGGGTCATGAAGGAAAGATTTGGTTCCAATGCCCCTAGTACATAATGTACAACCTCACTGAATTGATCGTCAGATGATGTAGGTATGGTAGGGCTTGGAGGCAATACCTCGCGATGATCCACACGATCAAGATGGTCAGAGTTCTTCTTAATGTTTAATGATGTAGAAGACATCATATGACAGGTTTCCACCATGGCCACTTTCGCCAGATTTCTCGGAGGTGGTAGGGCAAAAGTACCCATTAAGGCAGGGTCTTTTAGGAGACCTACTCTTATATTTTGAAGTGATTGAGAGATTCCATGGATCATCTGGATGCTTCCCGTAACTTGTGAACTATTGGGGAGGAAGATTTTTTGGTCAATGATTGTAATTCCTCCTTGAAAAGGAAACATAATCTTTCTAAAGTATGTTGACACAACAGTAGCCATAGCATAAATCCAGGGCCTTCCTGGTAGGATGTTGTAATCGAGGTTTCCATCGATAACTTCAACATAAATTTATACTATTTTGCCCCCGAGTTCAACTTGCAAGTTACTTAAAATCCTGCATGGTGTGTATGTTCATCCATCGAATGCTTTCAATGTCATTGATGATCGCGACAAGAGTGGGGAGCCTAAAGTTTTCCAGCAACTCATTGACATAATACATGTAGATGCTCCCTCATCAATAATTGTTCAATGAATAGTTTTTTTGAGGGCTTTCACTTGAATGAGGAAAGCGAGTTGAGCTGGTCACTGAGGTTCATATCCTTTATGATTAAAGATGACAAGATTGGAATCTACTGGGTCAATCCCACCTATTGCTGATAATAAATCCTGCTTTTGGGAGGGGAAATTTTGCAATACTTCAAGTGTTGACATAGCGGACAGAGATTGGGCTAGGTCCTCTACTATATTATAATATTGTGTTGCTCTAGCGTGAGGATTAAATGTCGATTTGTGTACTAATCCCTTTGGCAGCTTTATTGTTAGTTCAGGAATGAAGGGTTGCACAACTTCGATCGAAGTTGTTTTCGAACTACTAGGTTGATCAATAGCCTTGTTGTTCGACAGCTGTGGATTCCCATAATATTTATTCCTTGTCAATATCAAAGCATCATTTTGTTGTTTCGAAATGGACAACATAAGCAGCTTGGATGGGGAAGCATTGTCGCTAGCAACCAGATTGGTTTCTAGGTTTGGAAATGGATCAGTCAATACCCCTGAGGTTTTTGAGTTTTTGAAGAACTTCTTAATCTCAGTTTTATGTGGACAATATCTCGTCCAATGATCCTCATCGCATATAAAGCATGGATGACTGGTTTCCTCTCTCTAGAAGGGTTTGCAGAAATTTTTTCAGGAGACGCATTGTCCTATCTCTTCTTTTTGCTTTTCCCTTTCTTCTTGTCCATGGTTGCTTCAGTTCTTTGCCCTTGTCGATTGACATGGAAATAACCTCTGAGGCAATAAGTTCTTCACTTTCATTTTGACCAGAAACTGTGCGGGCTTTCTTAGATGTAGCCTTTGTGGTTTTCGTGCTTGTAGTGTCTGTCACGCCATCGCCGGAATGAGAGTCTTTGTTTGATTTAGGAGGAGGAATGGAAAACTCTGGTCTAGGAGCATCAGATTTTTTGTCATAGAGTGTGCCAGACTCAGTATAGATCAAGTCTAGATATTGAGCATGAACGATGACTTGCTCTTCAGTGACAACCCCCCCTTTAGCCACATCTTCTGTAATAAAAGGTAACAATGACTTAATAAATCATTCAGCTAGCGGATGATCAGGAACTTATGTTTGTACCATTCTATGAGGATGTTTCCACTCATGAATATGATCAAATATATGAGTGGTTGTCGTCTGATTGAAATTGGTAAGAAGCTCTATTCCTATTTCGTACCTTATGGGTAACAGAAAATGGGTTAAAAATGTCGTGGCAAGGGTGCTGAAGTTTTTGAATGAAGCTCTAGGAAATTCGATGTACCATTTTGCTATCAGACTAGTTAATGTTCTTTGGAAAAGGTGAAGCCTAATCGAATCATCGTTGAGAGTGTTGGATGAACACCACAGATGAAAGGTCATCAAACGATTGGACAGATCTTCACCCAGATTTCCATTGACTTTAGGAATATCTGATGGAATTTTATCAAGAATCGTTGGCCACCAAGGGGCATAAGCAATTGGATCGTTTGTTAGCGATTTAGATCTGGTAACTCTAAAGTCACAACGAAGGGCAGCTGTTGATTCAGGTTTAGCGAAGCATACCCAGGATAAGATGGAATCACCTGAGCAGTGGGTCTTTGCATACCAGCATAATGTATTTGATGTTGATAACTTTGATAAGGTTGATGGGCATAACCATTATGATATGATTGATGGTGACTGTTTTGAATATACGACTGCCCATTACCCGCAAAGCTTTGTTGCTCAGGTCCTTGGTAAGCTTGTTGGAATTGTAGTTGTTGATATTGTACTAGCCATGGTTTTGAATCCATTCATTGTTGTCCAATATTGGTTGTTTGACCAAGATGAGGGGTAATAGTACCTATTTGAGCCTGAGTCACTCCAGTTAAGGAGCCACTAATCGGCGATTGTGGTTGTGTCATGGAGACAAGAGGCTGCTGTATACGACCTGAGAAACTTGAGGTTGGCATACAACAGGAAACACTTGTACTTGTGACACCTTCATAATAGCCGTTGTAGTGGGGATATTCGACACAGGTAGACTTGGTTCCATTGAGTATACAACTCTTGGTTGTTAAGGCAGTATTGGCACCCAACCACTGGATGTGATTCCAGCTTGACCCAAATTCTGTTGTGAACTCTCATATGGTTTTTCTCCTGGAGGGAACAATGAAAGGGCATATTTCCCCCCATATGGCGGAAATCTAGTGCTCAAAGGAAAGATTGGCATTTGGAGACCTGACTTCCCAAATTGATACTATTGTGAAGGATCAATTTGCGAAGACTCAACATAAGAAATTCCAGATATTATTCCGGATGAACAAATGGAAACAGGCCATACTATCGAAATAGTCCCTGGGTGGACTTCCTCTAGTGGTTGAGAGCTATTTGGGATAGATGGTATACTAGTGAACATTGGCGGAGTAGCAGCAGGAGGTTCTACTATTGCTGTATCAGATGACAGAGTCCTAGATGTCAATGGTTGTCTAGACATATCGAGTCTATCCAAAATATTTCCTACTGATTCTACAGGAACTTGCGATGGAGGTAGACTATCTTCTAAAGTAGAAGGATATAGGTGGATCCCAGGTCCAAAATGCAACAGAATACTGGATGGAACATCCTTTGTAATTTCTTCTATAGCAATCAGTCCAGGCAGAAGAGGTAGACCGTCAGGTCCGTAAAATATTTCTAGTGTCGAACAAGGTATAGACTCTACAGCGACAGGTACTGGAGGGGCAACACCTTCCGAATCAACCCCAGATGGAGCTGGTTCAGGAATAGAAGTGTTTACTGTTACACTAGGATCAGTTCTAATGTCCTCTTGTAACTACAAAACTTCTTTTGTAGAGGCAGGGATACCAGAAATAGTTGGAGTAACCGAAGTCTCTGAGGATGTTGAAACACAAGATTCAAACAAACAAGGAGACTTTGACCCAGTTAAATGAGTTCGCTTGGCCCAGAATGGTTTTGTTCCAGAGTCAAAGATGGTTGACTCGTTAGCCTCCGTGAATGACAAGGTTTTGATTGACTTTCTTCCACGATTGTGGATTACTTGGTCAACTCAAAATAAAAAGGGGAAAATGTTATTCTGAATTAAATGAATTTTATGTTGCTTTGACACAACTTTCTTTTTCAATTTTTAAGAGTCGAGAAAAAGCTAAATATGACTCTAGTCGCCTTCGATTTTTAATGAGCCTAAAATGACAAGTGCTCGGATGGGCCTTTTCTTTTAAGGAGTTTGAAAGGGAATGAAAGTGACTACTCTGGAAATCTAGATAGAGGGATTACTAAACCAATCGCAAAACTGCAAAATACTTTTTACGGTACGGTAGTCAATATTCCCGAATGTTGTGTTCAATGCATTGCGATCGATAAGGCGGCATACACGACTTCCTAAGGATAAAGGGTATAGCCTATTGTGGTCTCCCAATATATACTAGACGGTACGTGGGAGCACAAGTCCATATTGCCACTTGTCGTCTCAAAGAGGAGGAATCACCCAACCTACGATGAAAGCAATAGTTACCAGGCTTTACAACACCGGAATAGGTCTCTAGCCTAGACTTCTAAATGTTGTGCATTAGGTTCCAAAGAATTTTTATGTTCATTGAAATTTATTTTACAGTTGATCTTTCTTAAGAAGTTTCCCTTTAAGGTTCACTGCATGATGTAGATATACAACTCCTAAATATGCAATCTAAGATGATAAACAATCGTTTACTCTCTCTTTTTGCAATGAAAATCCTAGCTACT
The DNA here is from genome assembly GCA_000404065.3 of Pinus taeda. Taxonomy (NCBI): domain Eukaryota; kingdom Viridiplantae; phylum Streptophyta; class Pinopsida; order Pinales; family Pinaceae; genus Pinus; species Pinus taeda. Next base: position 60,719 of record APFE031402660.1, on the reverse strand, counting down.
AAGGAAAGAGAAGCGAAATTATTTCAACATAGAGCAAAGAGCACACACTAAGATGCACTATCCTAAATCAATCTCCACAAGTAGTATAAATGCAAATGCACATGCATGTATTTGTTTTCCGCTTTCTTAATGTGTGAATGACAAAAAGAATGCGAAGTATAAATCTGAATTATCTTTTCAAAGTGACAATACTAACAATTTTATTTTCAAAATATGAAAGGAAGACAAGGACGAGACATTGCGATTTTGAATTGAAAACTGCTTTTGACACTTGAAATATTATTAATTCAAATCAAATACAAGAGTAACAATGTAATCGACTATAAAAAAGAGGAGGATTATTTTCTTTAACTGAAAATGACACTTGTGACACTTTCAACTCAAAAGACGACAGTTCGATTAAGCTATTGTTTGTAAAAGAGAACTGTGAATAGCGAAAAATACATAAAAACATTCACAATTCTTTGTACAATGGAGGCTAAATAATGCAAAGAAAGGGAGTTTCAACAATGGTATACTGATCACAGACAGCACAACTCCTAAATAAAGCTGAAGAGAATGAAGAAAAACCAAAATCTGTAGGCAGAAACAGTCTTATCTTATCATTGCACCTGTAACACAGGGAAACAGGGATGCATCTCACCTACAACACATGAGAGGTGTGATGCATCTAGATTGTCAAAAGGAGATAATGTGATGGTCCAGGGATGAGACTTTAACTTGGTTTTTGGTCATAGTTTGCAGCTTAGTTCAGGGATTTAGGGTGAGCTAATGATAGTCACTAAATACAAAGCATATGGGCTGATCTAATGAGGTTACTCAAGCCACCACCAGGGCACTTAGGACGTTTGCAATTCAGATGTTTAATTCATAAACTAACCCGGAGATTGACTAAAGTAGCGTTTATCTACTTTGCAGTTGCATAGAAAAAGCAATTTGAAGGCTAGCTGGCATAACTTCAGCCTTCGTCTCTAGTTTATAAAGTAAACAAACTAGAAGAAAGCAAACAAGCTATTCGCACCAAAGTGGAGATGCCATTTTCTTATCGGGAAACTAGTGTCCATTTAGAGCTGCTAGTCCCACTAAGATGGGTAGCTATCTTAGAAACAAACAAACTAAAGTATCTTGTGTTTTCCTTTATGAGAAGTAGATGAGAGAGAAACAGAGAGTACCAACCTCAGTCTTTCACTTGGCTCCTTGCTTGGTTCCTCTCCCCTTTGAAAAACCTTTGCTGCTCCTTCCTTGCTTGTCCCGCTTCAAAGAACACCTGCAGAGTCAAAGAAAAATAATACCATCAAAGCGTAGATATCTACAATCATAAACAATATAGTATCAAAGATATATTGACCACACAAATGCATATATCAACTCAGACATACAAGAATATGGAGGAAAACTCAAATAGCTTTATTGATAGAAGTGGTAGAAGAGAGGATTACAACCCATTGATCTGACCCAGTGCCATCCTCCTAACATGAAAGCCCTTCTTCACCTCCTGAAAAGCTAGATAACCCAACACTATGATGTTCCACAAACAAACCAACAACACTTCCTTACAAGATGAAAAATTCCAGCCTCTGGATCTCCAGGTGGGTGAGTTAGCTTCTAGGTTTTTAATAGTGTCATTTCTCTGACAGTTCTCAATTCCACATGGAGATTTCATGATCTCTTACTCATCAATGGGCGAATTCAGAGAGGCAAGTGTCACAGGAGAAGTTTATGGAAGATTCCATGATCATCCACCTTGCAAACAATCTCTGCCATTTGTCTACTCTCACCCATCACACCCCATAGAAGGGATTTTTAGTATGCATCACAGCCCCCATGTGCATTAGGTGAGATGCATCGCACTTTAACCATGGAGCAGGTGAGATGGTCCAGTTTTGAGTAGTTCTGAGCAGTTTTTCATGGAGAACTTCTGGGAGATGTAATCAGCTGACCTTGTTTCTTTAGGGTATGAAACAACACTTTTAGGGACTTAGAAGCCCTTGGTTTATGGACATATAAGATTTTGTTTGCAGTGCCCAAATATGTCTATAACAAGAAATTAATCCTAAACCTATCACTGTTCAATCAGAAGTTACTTCTGAACAAAAATTTGTTCAAGAATACCAACCTGAAGTTGTTCTTTTACCAGAGCATTTAGATCTTGAGGTTGAACAATCACAAGTTGTTACCCTACGAGAAGAAGATCAATCAATACATTCTCATACATCTATAACTATTGAGACTTCCTCTTTATCTCAAGAACAAATACCAGAGATCTGTAACAGACCAGATGGTGAAATTCTTCCACCTAGTTTGATTTCGATAGAAGAGGAACCTGATGTAGAATCACCCAAAAATCCATTCCATTTTGGAACAGGACTTTATCTTTATCCTCATACTCCTCATTTCAATGCTCCTTTTCATCTTGATTACTTTCAGACACCCATTGATTCGTTAGGAAATTTATTTGGACATTTGACTATGGAAGAGTCAATATCCCAGACCATGCCATCTGTTACGACTACGACATAATCTTTTGTTGCAACCACATCCATCCCATCGGGTTACCAATCTTTATCAGGAACCCACTCAGGTATTGCTTCTAGCTCTTGGTCTTCACCAATGTCCTCTACTGGAATTTTATCTGGTTCTTCATTAATGGATAATGAATAGTTGGACCCATCAAGTTCATATCAAGCTGGTTCATCTCGTTACCATCCTATGTATCCACTTTACACTAGGCTACCCCCATACAAAGAAAAATATGCACATTCTCCTTATCCTCCATTTTCTGAGGGGAAACCATATGTCGGTATGTCATCGTCTTTAGATCATACTAGAATGACTACCTATTAGTGGAAACCAACAATGCCCATTAAGCCTAAGATTGTGTATCCATCACAACCTATGCAATCTATCTCATCCATACCTACAACACCTATTGTTATAGCTTTACCATAATCACAAGCACAGATTGTTGTATCTCAACCTATTGAAGTTGATCCTTTAACCTCAAACCCCCAAGTTTCAGGTATATAGATTGAGCCTTCTTAGGCAGTTTTATAACAACCACTTGTGTCTGGAGTCCAACAACTTCAGACTAGTTTACCTTTTACTGGAATGACATAGACTTACACTGGTTTTGTGTATTTACAACCTGGGCAACGTTACATTACTGGGCAACAATCATTAAATCAATAACTGTTGTATCAACAAAAACAACAATTGCTTCAATAGCCTTGGCAGCCCCACTATCAATAGCAACAATTCCATCAATACCAACCTCAACCTGTACTTGGTCAACAAGCCTATGTTGGGTTTGATCAGCAACAAATGTATCCAAGTCCTAGTCAGCAAGCCTATGTCGGGTTTGGACAACAACAAATGTATCCCAGTGCTCAACAACAACCTTATTCTGGATTTTCTCAAAAAACTTACCCTTATCAAGGTTACTAGTAGCAAATGCCTTACATTGGTATGGAAAGTCCTATTGCCTAGACAATTCCATCTTACCCTCGATATGCTCAACCTGACCTCAATAGACAGTTTCCTTTCATTGCGACACTTGAATTACCAGATCTAAACCGGTTCACCAATGACCCAATTCTTTATGCACCTTGTTGGCCAATGATTCATCATAAATTACATTATGATATTCTGAAATTAAATGGAAACCCTATAGAAGACTCGTCCAACCATGTCATGACTTTTCATTTAAGGTGTTCATCAAACTCCTTGAATGATGATTCAATTAGACTACATCTTTTCCATAGAACATTTACTGGTCTGGTTGCAAAGTGGTACATTGAGTTACCACAAGCTTCTTTTCATAACTTCACTACCTTAGTTACCACGTTTTTAATCCACTTCCAATTATCCATATGATATGAGACTGGAATGGAACTATTAACCAACTTTAAATAGACTAATGCTACTCATATCTCTGATCATATTCATGAGTGGTGTTGTCGTGGTCAAATGGTTAAAACTTATGTTCCTGATTTGCTTTTGACTGAGTGGTTTATAAAATATTTGTTGCCATCTATCCCTAAGGATGTGGCGAAAGGTGGAGTTGTTACTGAAGAGAAAGTAATTGCTCGTGCCCAATATTTGGACTTGATTTATACACAGCCTGACACACTCTATGACAAGATCCCGAATGCACCCTGACCATCTTTCATTGTTCCTCCTCAACCATCGAGTAAGGACTCTCATGCCGGTGATGGTGTGATTGGTTCTTCAAGCACACAAATAGCAGGTAGACCGTCTAGTCAAACACTTTCCATTTCCAATCAAACTACAAATGCACCTGATAACACTCTTACTTCTGAAATCAATGCCATGTCATCTGACAATGGCAAGAATGAAAAGCAACTAGGAAGTAAGAAGAAGGGGAGAAATAAGAAGAAACAAAATAATTCCCCTCAAGAGAAATCATTTGATTCCTCTCCTTTGGCAAGGAAACCTCATTACCCGTGTTTGATTTGTAACGATGAGCATTTTACGCGAGATTTTCCTCACCACTCCGAAGTCTCAAAGCTTCTGCAGACTTCTAATACATTCATAGTATTGATTGATCCTTTTCCAAAACCGAAGACAAATATGGTTGCTACATACCATGCTTCCACTTCCCAAGTGCTTATGCTATTTGCCTCTAAGCCTAAAATTGAAGTTTTGGTGTCAACACGAAGTAAATATTATGGAAATCAATCGTTGTAGTCAAATTACTTGGCTAATCAACCTAACCCTTTGACTTCGACTCTGACTGATCCTATTCCATAACCTATTGCACCAGAGTTAAAAATAAAACCACCTAAGGGAGTTGTAGATAAATTGACATTTAACCCTCAAGCTCGAGTTGCACAGAATTATAACATAGTAGAAGATTTGGCTCAGACACCTTCTGCTATGTCAACACTCAAGATGCTTCAAAAGTGTCCCTCCTAAAACTAGGCTTTGTTATCAGCAATTGGTGGAATCGATCCAACTAATTCCAATATTGTGGTTTTCAACCATGTGGTTTATAAACCATAGTTACCAGTGCAATTAGCATTCTTGATTCAAGTAAATGCCTTGAATAAACTTGTTCACTGAACCATTTTTGATGAGGGTGCATCTACTTGTATTATGTCAATGAATTGTTGGAAAACACTTGGCTCACTTCCTTTGTCACGTTCACCAACAATGTTAAAATATTTTAACGGTCGCACATATACACCTTGTGGAATATTGAGTAATCTACAAATCAAACTAGTAGGAAAAACATTTACTCTTGAAGTTGAGGTTGTTGGCGGACCCCTTGACTACAACATTTTGCTAGGAAGTCCATGCGTTTATGCTATGGTTGTTTTGGTTTCAACATACTTTTGTACGATTTCATTCCCTCATAAGGGTGGAATCACAGTTATCGACCAATTTTCCTTCTTTGCCTCTAGTTCACAGGCTACTGGAAGCATTACGTTAGTACACAGACCCTGCTATCTCTTCAAAACATTGGTGAAGGTATCTTCAAGGATCCTTCCAAAATGGGTAATTTTTCACTACTGTTCCCATCAAACTGGTCGGAAGTGGAAAAAGTTGAGACTTGCAACATGATATCTTCCACTTCATCTGACTTAAGGAAGATTACCAATAGTTTTGAAGTTGATAGTGATAATGAAATCATGTCGCTAAGCCATATTGAGCTTGCATAGCAATCAATATTTTTGGCTTTTGCGGTGAACCCAAATCAATATTCACCAATTGTATGGGCAGATCATTCATTAGAATATGGAACTTCCTCCGATCCTTTTTCACGTATATTTTCTATTGATGAAGGAATCGTCCAATCAGTGACGATGGAAGAAGAACCATGGGAATATTATCATCATAGTTCCCATCTTCAAAATCACATAGAAGATTATTCAAATGAGCTTAATCACCCTTCAGTTGTTGATTTCCTTTAGAATTTTGTTTTCATAGATATAGTAGATTCCGAGAAAAACTTGTCAAATATCAAAGAAACTATTTCTATCAATATTTCGACCAAACCTAACATTGTAGAAAACATTCATGTTGGAAAATCTTGTTCTCCATCAGAATTTGATAATTATTGTGCTCTCTTTCGAGAATTATGAGATATATTTACATGGTCATATGAGGAGATGCTAGGAATTGACTCTAGTATAGTTGAACATGAAATTAAAATGTATCCTGATGTCAAACCAATGCGATAGTGCCTCCATCCTTTTTATTCAAAGAAGGTTGATGCTATTAAAATATAGGTTGAAAAACTTTTTCATGTTGGTTTCATTTACCCTGTTGCTCTTACTGATTGGGTTTCCAATATTGTTCCTGTCATGAAGAAACAAGGGACAATACGAGTGTGCGTCGATTATAGGGATGTTAATTAGACTTGTCCAAAAAACAATTATCCTACTCCCTTTATTGACTAGATTATTTATGAATGTGCCGAATGTGAAATATTCTCATTCATGGATGGTTTTTTCGGCTATAATCAGATCAATATCCGCCCAGAGGATCAATCTAAAAAATGCTTTTATTTGTCCATGGAGCACATTTGCTTACAGGAAACTCCCTTTTGGTTTGAAGAATGTAGGGGAAACATTTCAGAGGGAAATTAACTATGCCTTTCATGACATCAAACATATTGTTCAACCATACCTTAATGATTTACCTGCTCATTCACAAAAGCAGACTAATCACCCGCAACATTTGAGAGCTATATTTTTACGGTGCCAACACTACAAAATATGACTCAATCCACACAATTGTGTGTTTTGTGTTGGTTTTGGTCATTTTCTTGGATTCCTAGTGTCTAAAGAAGGAATTTAACTCGACCCACTTAAGGTTTAGGCAATTCTTGACTTACCTCCACCTTCAAATCTAGTTCTGATTTACAGAGACTCCAAGGGAAGGCTAAATTTCTGAGGAGGTTCATTAAGAATTAAGTTGAAATGGCTAAAGGATTTACTTGTTTATTAAAAAAAGGGATATTCTTCCATTGGGAGTAGGTCGCACAATCTTCCTTTGATGCTCTTAAAGATACCTTGATTAGATCCTCATTAATGTATTCCTTGAATTATCAAAATGACTACTTATTGTCTCTTGTCGCTGCAGATACAACCATTGGAATGGTTTTAGTCCAAGAAGAAGATGGGATTGAACATCTGATATATTATTTGTGTCACAATCTCAAGGATACATAAGTTAAGTACTCTTATGTCGAAAAGTTATCTCTGGCTATTGTTCAAGCTATATAGAGATTTCACCACTATATCATGCCCCAAAAGACCACTGTCATTTCGGATTCCAACCCTATGACATATATTTTGTCACATCAATTGTTTGGGGTAAAATAATCAAAATGGATAGTCATTTTGCAGGAATTTGATCTGGAATTCATCAAATCCAAATCAAAGAAATCTATTTCTTTCACCGAGCTTCTTTGTGACCTTCCCTTGAATACCATTGATTCAACTTTAGAACCATCAATTCTGGATGATTCTCAATTCCTGATTTCATCATCAAACCCGTGGTATGGAGATATATTGATCTATTTCGAGACCCAAACTTTCTGGTTTGATACCTCTCACTCACAACAGTGACGTATTTGAGACCAAGCCAAATATTATCTAATGATTGCCGACACTCTTTACCATCATGGTATCAATAGACTTTTACGAAGTTGCCTCACTCATGAGGAAGCCAAGAAAGTTTCAAATGATTGCCATTCAGGTGCTTGTGGTGGACACTTATTTGGTTATGCTACCGCCTAGAGAATTCTCCATGCTGGTTACTTCTGGCCTTCCATATTCAAAAGATTGCAATTTTGTCATCAAAAGCTATCATGCATGCCAGATTTATGACCTTAAAGCTATATTACCACCTGCACCATTGCATCCTATCATTTTTTTTGGACCATTTTCCAAATGGGGCATTGACTTCGTGACATGTAACCCCACTTCGGTCGGGAGCATGGGTATATTATAGTCGTCGTTGACTATTTCACAAAATGGGCCAAGGCGGTGCCAACATTAAAAAACAGTGGCGAGACGGCTGCACTTTTCTTTTTCAAACACATGGTTGCCCGGTTTGGTGTACCACAGGCTATAGTTACAGATCATGGGTCACATTTTGACAATCACATGATGAGTGAGGTAACTGTCAAGTTAGTACATTCACATGATAGTTCTACTCCTTATTATCTGCAAGAGAATGTACAAGCTGAGGCCATCAACAAAGTCCTGAAGAGAATGCTTCAAAGAATGATAGGCGTTCATAAATGAAATTGGCATTTAATCCTGTACTTTGCCTTCTAGGCATATTGAACCTTGGTGAGGAATGCAACTAGATTCACACCCTTCCAATTGTTGTATGGTATGGAGGCAATCTTGTTGATACAATGTGAAATTTCATCTCTCAAACTCATGATTGACCTATTACCTGACACTTTTGATGAACAAACGTGTTTCTTACAACTCATCCATCTGGATGGAACCTATCATGAATCCACATTGGCTAACGAAGCACATAAGAAACGAATCAAGGTGTGATATGACAGAAATCTCAAGCCTCACATTTTCTCAGAAGGAGACCTGGTCTTGCTTTATGATCAGGAAGATGATAAACTTGGAGTAGGAAAATTTGAACCACTATGGATGGGTCCTTACGTTGTCAAGCTTGTTTTGGCAAAAGGTGCCTACAAGTTGGTGGACTATGATGGAATTCCATTGTCATAGCCCCAAAATGGGCTATACCTCAAACATTACTATACTTAATTGAGTGTAGTAAAATCACTATATATATGCTTTAATTGCATGTGCATGTATTAGTGTGTCTTTTAAAGTTTTTATGTGGTTAAGTAATCCGCTTTGCATTTGTTTCAGGTGTTGGAATATTTGGAACCATTTGTTGGTTATGCCAATTGTGCTAGTCACAGTACTCAAAACCTATCTTTCGCGGCATGGGCCATTTTCGCTCCATGTGGTGAGTTAGTGAATTTTCAAGGTATTTGTATCGGTCATTTGACGAAAAATATCATTGAGTATAGTGCATTGATCGAACTTAACTCTAATGCCATTTGACTTGGCATTCACTGAATCATCATTAGACTGGACTGATAAGTTTTCGTACTACAACTAACAAACATTTATACCATCTAAACCCAACAATTCTTTGTATGTTCCTTAGAGTTCATATTTTGGAAGGATATTTTGAGTACATTCAATATCAACATATTTCTGGAAACTTTAACACATCAACCGATTCATTAGCGAACTATGTGTTAAACAAAAACTTGCAACACATGTAAAAGTAAATTTTCAATTCACATCATTAGTTGAATATGATTGCACATAACCATATATATATAAAATTTGAAAGTAAATAGATAGATGTTTTAAAAGTTTTTACAAAATTTGTTTCCAAGACACATTTGGTCATCTGACCTAAAAACTAAAAATGCATGCAAAAAACATCCTAAGTAGACCTAGTGATGCTCATGATAACAGGTCATAGCCTAAGCTATCATACACAAGAGCCACATCCAAAGGCCAGGAACACTAATAGTATGGCCTTGTAGCCTCATAGATACCTCCTTGATCTAGACATCCAGAATATCAAAGGTTAATCCCTCTACATGATACTACAACTCTTCCAGTGTCTCAACCAAATCCAAATCCTGGAGAATTTCTCTCCCAACATTTCTCCGCAGTGGTCCACCTGCCTCCTACTGGTATCTCATAGGTCAAATAGTACTAACATATGCATGCATGAGAATGATTTTAGTTTAGTTTTGGAAACATCAAAACACAAAAAACATGTAGAAACTTAAAAATCAAAAAACAATTTGGTAAAAAAACAATTTACCTATAACACCCCATTGAATGCCCATTGGTAGACTCAACTCTAGGTCTCCACGAAAATCCATCCATGCGTATGGATGCTCCTTGATGACAATGTGTTGTCAATCAAGACAACTGAAGAATGCAGTATAAAATGTAATCGATGATTGACCAACATGTTTATCCATCAATTCAACCTACCTCTACATTCATGGATCTCTAGGACTAGCTACACCCAATGTTACATGTTGGGGTTGCATCAATGGAATTATTTCTAAGGTAAAAGAAATTAAGAGCGATCCATAGCTAAAATTATTGGTCTTACCACTCTTTACCTTTGTCATTTTCTCTTTTAGTGAAGTAAGTACTGCCTCACACCAGTTGAATAAAGTTGGCTCAAGACACTCAAGGGCATACTGAACGTATGATTTGTTCACTAGATGAAGTGTCAGACTGCCTACCAACTTTGCGATGGTTAAAAGGATTGTTCTCAAGGGAAAATAATGAATATCTTTGATGATTATATTTTCGTCCTTGATAGGTTGTGTACCTAGCCGACATAATTGTCGAACATAGTCCCTCATTGATTCCCCTCCATGGGAGGAACCTGAAAGAGATATGGGGGCACCACGTTGCAACAACCTTGTAAGAAAGTAAACATCATTGACAGTAATAGAGATGAATTTGTCCCTATGTGAAAATCTTGATCTATTGGATCCCATGCATGAACTAGGAATTGCAATAATTCTAATTGTTGCCTCATTCCAAACAACCTGAAGTATTTGAGCAACCCACAGTTTTTGAGGGCCTCAACTGTACCTGGATTATTTTGGGCAACTATGTCTTGTTCTTCATGCTCTCTTTATTACCAATTAATAGACATTGTAATCCAGTGAAAGCCTAAAATAAAACCATAAGCTTTGTTAGGATCCTTTTCATGCAAAAAAATGAAGAAAATTTGGGCCAAATTGGTGAAACAAGTTTGTGAAACTCACCCAACGTAGCCCAGGCAAGGAGATAGTGCACTGCAATGTAGCAAACCTTCTATGTGGGTGCTCCCCAATGCAATTTTCGACATGGAAATCTGCGCTGGTCCCAAGGTGAAATATTCAAATGCCAAGGGCCCTAAAAACCCTAAAACCTACATGAAGCTATAAAATAATGACATGAAAAAAAGAGTAGGGGTAGATCTCCTACCTGGTCTAGATGACATGAGAAATAATCCATAGAATCTCTTGCAATTAGCTATTGAAGGTCGAGGTAAAACACTGAGTTAGAGCACAAACTGAAAGGTAAATGGTGAAAATAACATGGTAAATTCTTGTTTTTATGTTTATTTCATGAGCATTAAAAGAGTAAACTTTAGTATTTACCTATTTTTACCAATGAAACAGGTATGTTTAATCCATTTACTATTGCTTTGAACAGATTTATAGCTAACTTATATAATTTGACATGCACGATCTTCAATTGTACTTTGACCACAAAACATACTTTTATCTCTTTTTCAAGCTCTCATAAACAAAGAAAAGGAACCACCATGGAGTCCTCTTTAAGCTCGTTTCAGACTCTCTAAATATGAAAATATTGTCAAGCACTTGTCCTTTTCAGCTCGTTAATGGATTAGGAATGAAATCTACTCAATATATGTTTAACCGTTTTCCGAACTAAGATAGATTATTTACAAAAAAAGGAACACATTGATCAAACATGTTTAGTAGGTTCTCTCTTGTATTGTTTTATGCTTTTTTGGACTTGAGAGAAAAATATACAAAAAAGAACTTGTGGAGTTTTCTTTTATTCCTTTTTCAAACTCTCTAAACATGAAAAGGACCAAGTTATCATTATCTTTAGACTAGTTAAAACATCAAATAGCAACAAACTCGTCCATCATGACAAGACTGAGTTTCACCTTCACTAGAATCATTAAAACATCACATAGCGATGGATTCACTTGAAGGGTGGAATTATACAACAATCATATGTTATCCTCCTCAAGATTGATAAAAATAAATAGGCATTGGTCATCAATGACTTGGAAAATGGGAAAAGGGGTAAAGCACTTTATTGCAGCAAATCACTCTTGAACGTGACACTTTCACTTCATCACTATGACTATTTGGGTTGAGTAATCTACTTGATGGTCATCATACCTTGGTCTATCATACAATCCATTACTTTGTTTTTGGGTCAATTCTCCCAATCCATTCAGTGTCACCAACATGTTCAAGAGAAGTCACTTAGTTTAAATTCATCCTTTGCAATACTCGTAAGCCTTCATTTTCATGGTCACCATTCTTGAACCTTGTATCATCAGTCACTTTCCGTCCAAATATAATTACATTTATTTCATGTCGTTGATGTGGGATACATCAAGGCCCTCATACAATGATTTTCTTCTTGTCGACATCATCACATTATCAAGAAGTTGACATAGAAACACCCTTCCAGTACCTTGAGGCTTACATACATCAATGGCAAGTTTCTTGCTTCTGGCAATGGGTTAAAATCATTGTCCTTTGACTGAAAGACTTTATATGGTGTTAGACATCAAAACATATATTCACACCATGCAGAATGTACTACAATACCTTGAGGATCATTATCATTATTAGTGATTTCTCTCGCGTCCGTTAACAGCTTACATCATTAGCTAGTAATAAGACAGTGTCTTCCCATGTTCGACTTTAGATCACATATTCACATGGTTAGACTTGTAATTGAGTGAACGATTGAATGAGATAGAAGACCCTGGATCTAGTTTCATCCATCTGGGCTATGGTTTTAGGAAATGTACCTTTACATTGATGGTCATCCTATCATGGGTCTATATCTGTTGATGACTATCTATGTACTTGTAATGAAAGTTTATATGTTGAGCATGGGTATGCCTTCCCTCAGCATGTCATGAGAAAAAATCAAAATATCATGATTTTATGTATTGTAATCGATGCAGGTTACCATCCACTTCAGAACCTCCTCATCACATCGGAAAGTATATCACTCAAGATTAATATTTTTGACTTCATGCTTTAGGGGGCAGCTGTTACAGATTCATTTGGGCACATCACTCCCATAATCTAGATTAGAACTATTGGGGCTTATCAAACCCTAATTCAGTTCCTACATGCCGTAGACAAGTCAACACTTTGAATGCCTCATTCCCTGAGAGTTTGTTGGTCTGAATCCCTTTAGAAATGTCTCCTTAAGGGACCAACACAGCCATGGATAGGGGTAAGTGAACTTTAGTGTAGGTAGGCCCATGTCAGGGTGCTTTCTAGAGCACTTATGCCCGCTTTGACCTACGTTGGGCAAGATTGAGTGAAATTCACATAGGGTTCTAGGAATATTATTATCTTATGGAGCCATCTAGAAGATTCCCACACTTATCATCTCCTATGAGCTCAAAATTGGATAGGGAATGAGTTAAGTAACCTCCCATCCTCTCATCCCTTCCTCCATGGAAACTAACTCTAAGTTTGAAAGGCCATTCAATACTGTCATTTATGACCAAACCACCACCATTTGCCTATAAATTGAGCACTATTCTAAGTGATCAGGGGCTAGAATTTAAGAATTTGTAAGGAGACACTGTTGGTGTGAGGTTTGAGATTTTAAACAAGTATTGTTATGCTGCTAAATTGTTGTGCTTTTTATGTGATGTTGGTTGGAAACCCAAGCTAGAAGAGTGATAATGGATCGGACTTCATGGTTGTAATTCTTCCTTCTACTTAATAAAGTTGTTTACACCGTTTCCCATATTATTGTCTTTATGTGTGATGATTATGTGGAAATTTTGAATAATAAACACATATTCAATGGAGGTTATCCTGATCATGTACTATTTTGGAATACATACACAATACATAAACTCCTCTACATTTATCATCAATATAGCAGCATCAATAACAAAAAACATCAAGAGCATGCACACATTAACACAATATGTAACCCGGGGAAAGCTTACAGTTGAAAACCCCACACTATCTGTATATTAATGATTGAGAACATG
>APFE031402660.1:6483-46854 GCA_000404065.3 Pinus taeda | reverse complement strand
AAATTGTGCTACAATTACGGAAACTGAAAAACTGAAAGAGACAGTTGCGGGGGTCCAAATGGGATAGGGGGGTGGCCACCAACATCCACCTGGATCAGTCATCATGTCCATTGTATTTACCTGCTAGACGTAGTTCTAGCTTCCCAAATCGTAGCCACATCATCCTCCTGCAACTGCACCAATTCTCAAAATTTCCTTGATGTGTTCCCCACCAATGCACAGGTGTTGCATGCAACGCCCACTTCAATGCATCGAACCGTTGTTGCTCTAGTATTGCGCTCTCAAACTTGCTCAAGAATTCATCCACCGCTATCAATCCATCATATGTCGATAGATCTCGAGCCTGTGTTGTTACACAACGCAATGATCTAGTCATCATGTTGCAATTCAGTGTTGTCACTGCGTTCAACCGATTGGCCAATGTTTGTCTTCTTCATCTGAATCCGAGGTGTAGGAACCTGCGCGCTCCCACGAGATCCTTCCATATGTAGTCGGATTCACCCAATCTTGATCTCACACAGTTATCTTGTAGATACAGTCTAGTTCATCATCACTTCCATTGTCATGCACAGGGTTTTTGTAGCATGCTCCTTTGGCTGGGTTTAGCGGAACTACTACGCGTAGGGACTTTTTCTAGAATATCATCTTCCGCTTCTTTATATTGATGATTCCATTCATATCGGTTGCCTAGTCTATTCCTAACAACACGAGATAAGGATTCTTGTCATCAACAATCTCTATCATTTCAAAGTCCATCTGCGTGCTCGCGCCTTCAATATCCACTATTACCCCTTGCAATCTCCCCATGGGAAAAAATTTATGTTGGTTCGCCATTCGCAATTTAATGGGGGACCACTGCAACGCGGGCCTGCCCATGCATTCCCATGTCTTCTTTGGTAACACATTTGCATCCGAACCTAGGCCTAGAATTACCTGATCCATTTCATATTTACCACTCTGTGTCATCAATCTCATTTCCCTCCCGGTGTGCAATGCATGCTTTCCCAACATCCAGAACACACACGGTTCCCTTGAACCTGCGTACCTCGTTATCAACTCCTATAGTCCTTTAACCACCTTATTATCACGCAACAATTTCATGCATGCCTCTAAAAAGGAAGTTAGCATAGAAGGATCCATCCTTGTCTCTAGTTGATCCTTACTACCTGAAGTAGAGGTCTTCGCAAAGCTCTTCTTAGCTTCCATAAAAATCTCCTTTGCGTGTTCCAAGTCAAACTCAGGTTCCTTTGTAGGAGCCTTGCGAACCCATGTATCTTCCTCGAGTAGCTTCCCCTTATCTTCCCCTGTGGTCGCACCGCTTCTAAGCACCATGTTTACGTTGAGGTCTTCTTTGTGCAGTTCAGACCTCATCATTTGGATATTCTGATTCAGAGTAGGCTAAAGTACCCCTTTCTCACACATTTGTGTGATCAACGTAGGAAAATCTATTACTTCATGATCGAATTGAGCATAGTATGAACAAGATAGTCTCGTCGAGTTGGTACAATCATGAGCATAGTGCCCTGGTCCTCCACAATTGTAACAGATTAACTGTCTGCGGCCCCTTCCTGGCCCCATTCCTCCTCGTCCTTGACCTCGGCCCTCAAATCCATCACGTGCCATTCCTGCTACTGGGTTGAAGGCTTGAGCTAATGTATGCATTCGATAGGCTAGGGTCTGATCCATCATTAACTCGCAGCTTCGCCAAGTACGCTCATCGTGTAGAAATTTTGAATAATAAACACATATTCAATGGATATTATCCTTATCATGTACTATTTTGGAATACATACACAATACATATGCTCCTCTACGTTGATCATCAATATAATAGCATCAATAACAATAAAACATCAAGAGCATGCACACATTAACACAGTATGTAACCCGGGGAAAGCTTACAACTAAAAACCCCACACTATCTGTATATTAATGATTGAGAACATGTAACATTACAATAGTCAATACTTCTCACAAGTATCCAGCACTATCTCCACCTATTACACACAATACAGCTCAAATTTGATCTCCAAATCTATTCCACTGCTTGCCTGCCTCCACTGCTTAATACTTGCTCAAGAATGGATGAGAATGGTTGAACCAAACTCGTATTTACCTCAAAAGAATCACTCCCACTGGGAATCACGTGAGCAGAGGCTATAATCACTTGGTATTGGCCAATTCTCATTGGCATAATTCAATCCCATTGATGGTGCAAATCCTCATGCACAACTATAGTCACAATTGATAGCAATCTGATCCTCTAACATCTGTCCCTGCTAAACTGAACATGCACTGACATGAAACTGAGTTAACTGATGTATTCTTTAGTTGCATTATGAGTTAATAATTAGTTTAACAAATCATCATTGGTCTATTTGCAGTTATACTAATTACAACTAGTTTAACCAAGTCAAACTGAACACAACTCCATCCACTCCACAATCAACTCCCCCAAACTCAACTAATTGAGTTCTAACTGAAGTCATGCATGCAACAACTCAACTAACCCACAAATAAAATGTATTTCCTTCCGACAGCTGCATGTGCCACATCTATAGCTCAAATTGAAGTGCTCCAAGAGAATAAGATAAAGTTTATAGTCTAAATATTATTATAAGCTAATAATATTTAACTGCTCTATAATTAGACTTGATAGTGTCACCGTTTTTGTCTAAAAATAGAAGACCATCTATTTTTTCCAACTTGACTAATCATCCATAAATAACATCCTGCAACTCATAGACATGATCCATATGTCTAAAAATAGACTTTGCGCCATAATTTGCCTGCAGGCCCACTTAGTGAAGGTGACTCCTTTCCACTAAGCTCCATCATCTTGTTGCAATCTCAACACTTCCTCTAGACAAGATATGGATTATCAGCAACCCCTATCCTACCTCAGTGGTATTCGAATTTGCTCCTCGTGAGAGCCTTCGTCAGAATATTAGCGTCCTAGTCCTCCGTTGGAATGTATGAAAGTAACATGATCCTCCACTACACACAATCTCTGATATGATGGTACCTGATGCCCTTGCTGCCATATACTCGGCCTCTTGAGCTCCCTG
This sequence comes from Pinus taeda, assembly GCA_000404065.3. Lineage (NCBI taxonomy): Eukaryota > Viridiplantae > Streptophyta > Pinopsida > Pinales > Pinaceae > Pinus > Pinus taeda. Next base: position 43,786 of record APFE031402660.1, on the reverse strand, counting down.
CCCAATATGCATCCATGAAGCCACATAGCTTCACCTCATCCAATCCATATCACGATGTGCCTCTCTTGAGCCTGCACACATGTGACTCCACCAACTGCTAGTAACCAGTGGCATCCACTACCTCCGCTGAAGTAGAGTCCTCCTTCCTCCAACCTCTAGGAAGGAATGCAGTCTTCACATCCAACTAATGAATGTGCCATCCCATCTACGCTAAGACAACAAGAATCATTCCTATGGAAGAATACCTTGCGACAGGTGCAAAGGTATCCTCATAATCGATCCCCCCTATTTGTGAAAAGCCTCGGGCAACAAATCTTGCCTTGTACTTCTCCACACTCATGTCAACTACCTACTTAACTTTGTAGATCCATCTCGAACCCACCACTAATTTCCCTTCCAATCTAGGAACAATCTCCCATGCATCGTTTCTGAAAATAGAATCATACTCTTCCACCATGGCGTCTACCCATGCGGGATCCTCCATAGCTTCCTCGAAACAGGATGGCTCAGTCACAACACACTTTCTCATAAGATTCATGTATCCAGTGTACCAATCAGGTGACTGTCTCTGTCTACGTTGGGCTGTAGGTGGTCCTACAACTTTCTCGGCATCTTGAGCCAGTCACTCAACTTCTGTCAAGTGCTTTCGCCCTCTGATGGTTGGCGCTGCTTGAGTGGTCTCTTCCACTCCATGAACCTCGTCCTGTGGTTGATCCACATCCTGAAGCTCATCCTTAGGAACTAATAGCTCCTCATCTACATGCAAGTGTAGATCCTTCTCAAGCAAACAATTCATGGCTTTCTCCTCCTAAAATTTTATATCCCATCACACAACAGTTTTACCACTCTCTGGAAAATACACATGATAGTTGTGGGGCGTATCACTGTACCCCACAAATATCCCAACCTCTGCGGTCAGCTCCAACTTCTTCCTGTCATCCTTCATTGCATGCATGTAAATGTTAGCACCAAAAATCCTCAAATGAGAAAGATCAGGCTTCTTACCAGAATAAGCTTCCTCGGGTGTACTCATGCCAAGTATCTTATGAGGACAATGGTTCTGCACATAAACTGTTGTATTGCATGCTTCCACCCACAAGTGAAGGGGTGGGCCCTGATCATGCAACATTTCCCGAGCAACACCCATGATTGTTTTGTTCTTCCGGTCAACTACCCCATTCTACTGTGGGTTATGGGGAGCTATGAGCTCTCTTCAAATCCCTCTGCCTTGCAGAAATCCTTGAACTCGTCCAAGATGTATTCACCACCATTATCGCTCCTAAGATCCTTCACCTTCTTTCCCGACTCCTTCCTGACCAGTGCTTTTAATTTACAGAACTTTGAATATGTCTCGCTCTTCTTTTGCATGAAGAAGATCCATCACTTACGAGAGAAATCATCAACAAAAATCACATAATACCTGTGTTGTGAATTCTCTCAAGGATCGTTGTGGTGCGACTATCCTTCTCGTGAAAGGTGGCTTTCACAAACTTCCCCAAAGTACACCCCTTGCACTGATCTAACTGCGCAAGTGTGCCTTTAGGAAGCCCTGTATGATATGATGTAGTATCTTCAAGGCTCCATGGTGAAGGTGACCCAATCCCCTGTGCCACAACTCGCCATCATCCCGTCTCACCAATCCTTCTGCCTTGCCTACCATTGCTGCACATCCATCTACATGCAATTGATAAAGGTTCCTTACTTGAACCCCTATCTTCCGGGTCTCACCAATTGTCTTGCTGCGCAGGAAAGCTTTTCCCTTGCTGAAAACAACATCATACCCCTTATCTTCTAACATCGCCACAAAGATAAGATTCTTCTTCAATCCTGGAACATGAATGACTTCCTTCAATATGAAGGGTTTACCAGACTCCCTCTTAAAGGAAATGGTATCGATACTGGTCGCACTGTATGTACCATCATCGCCCATCTCGATGTGTGCTCCAAGATCTTTGTCCTCCAGATCAGAAAACAAATCTCTATCTCTCGTCATGTGAAAAGACGCACCATTGTCCAGGAACCAAACCGATCCCATCACACTTGAAACCAAGCATGCGATCAATGAGAAATCAAGCTCAAACTATGAGGCTAGAGCCTCTCCTACTGCTGATCCAACAGCTTGCTTGTTCTTCTTCTTCTGCGGACAATTAGTGGCATAGTGTCCGTGTTGGTGACAATGAAAACACTTCACCTTGGACATGTTGTGCTTCTTGCCTTTCGCACTAGACTAATAAGATTTCTTTCTCTTCCCTTTCTTTGCTTTAGCATCCAAAGTGCAATTTTCTTCATCAGCTCCCTTTGATGAAGATCCGTCCCTGGTACTCCGCCTGATCTCCTCCTGCACAAGATCTGACCACAGTCTTTCCCATCCTGGGAATTTCTCCTGACCATTGACGGAGTCCTGATAGGAATGCCAACTCTTCGAAAGACCAAGGAGAGCCAAGCTCACCAAGTCCTCATCATCGACAGTAACCCCCACACTTCCCAGCTCATCTCGACACTGAGTGAACTTTGTGAGATACTTGGGCATACTGTCACCCTTCTCGCATTTGATGTTTCTGAGTTTATCTTTGAACGCCATATTATTCTGATCGCTCTTTCTTTGGAATAGATCAATTAACAATTTCCACATCAAATATGGAGTAGCCTTTCCATGGAGGATGGACACAATGTGATCCTTCACGCCCTCCAACAGAATCCTTCGACATTTTGCGGTCTTCTTTTGCCAAGCATCAGCTTGAGTAGCATCAGTAGGATTTTGGACATCCGTCTCTATGAACTCCTTCAACCCGTTATCATCCAATACTGCCTCCATCCTATCCTTCCATGCAATATAGTTCGTACTGCCCTCAAGGGCATACTACAATCGCAATCCTGTGAAAGACATCTTAGTTTTGACACCAAGAAAACACTGCTACAAATTCGAATTCCACCAGATCCAACTCAACCGCTTCCGATCTAGAATTCATGAGAGCAAGGTATTTCTTGTACAGAGATCGACTATATGGGCATTCACCAGATATCTCACTTTCCAAAGGAAGGATGAATCCAGAGGCTACCTGGCCCGATTACAGACTCTGCCTGAAGAAATAGAATGTAAACACTTCCTGAATAGTAGATCTGATGATCAACAGCTCTGATACCATGTAGAATTTTTGAATAATTAACACATATTCAATGGAGATTATCTTGATGATGTACTATTGCGGAATACATACACAATACATAAGCTCCTCTACTTTGATCATCAATATAGCAGCATCGATAATAATAAAACATTAAGAGCATGCACACATTAACACAATATGTAACCCGGGGAAAGCTTACAGCTGAAAACCCCACACTATCTATATATTAATGATTGAGAACATGTAACATTACAATAGTCAATAATTCTCACAAGTATCTAGCACTACCTCCACCTATTACACACAATACAACTCAGATATGATCTCCAAATCTATTCCACTGCTTGCCTGCCTCCATTGCTCAATACCTGCTCAAGAATGGATGAGAATGGTTGAATCAAACTCGTATTTACCTCAAAAGAATCACTCACACTGGGAATCACGTGAGCCGAGGCTATAATCACTTGGTATTGGCCAATTCTCATTGGCATAACTCAATCCCATTGATTGTGGAAATCCTCATGCACAACTATAGTCACAACTGATAGCAATATGATCCTCTAACACCTGTCCCTGCTGAACTGAACATGCACTGACATGCAACTGAGTTAACTGATGTATTCTTTAGTTGCATTATGAGTTAATAATTAGTTAACAACTCATCATTAGTCTATTTGCAGTTAGACTAATTACAACTAGTTTAACCAAGTCAAATTGAACACAACTCCATCAACTCCATAATCAACTCCACCAAACTCAACTGGTTGAGTTCTAACTGAAGTCATGCATGCAACAACTCAGCTGATCCACAAAGAAAGCGTATTTCCTTCTGAAAGCTGCATGTGCCACATTTTTAGCTCAAACTGAAGTGCTCCAAGAGAATAAGATAAAGTTTCTAGTCTAAATATTATTATAAGCTAATAATATTTGACTTTTCTATTTTTGACAGCCAGTCTAAAAATAGACTTTGATCATTCCTGTTGTGATCATCTCTGCTGTGATCACTCTTGTTGTGATCATACCTGCTGTGATCCAAAAATAGAACTTGCACCATAATTTGCTTGCGGGCCCACTTAGTGAAGGCGACTCTTTTCACTAAGCTCCATCATCTTGTTGCAATCTCAACATTTATCATGCTTGATTATATGTTTCAATGTGCATGACCATTTAAGAAGGCAAAAACAATGGTTTACAAGTTCATTTAATTAACTCCCCTTCATTATTTTCATCCCTTTACTTACTAATTTCCCCATCCATAAGTAAGTTTTAGTACTTATATCCTTCAAGTCATAAAGGCTTAGAGCATTTCTCTGACTTTTGGTGGGACCAGACCCTCAACTTAATGACTTATGGACATCAAGTGTTAGAATTCCCTTCATAAAATTCATTTCCTTTCATTATCCTAATAAAAGCCCTTTTCCTAAGGTTAAATTTCATTTGCATAGGAAAAGTAAACAACCCCAAGTTAAAATTCCATTTCATTCAAACAACCCACAAAAAGATTTTATCCTAAGTATGAAATGTATATGAATAAAATGCACAAATTTTACATTTATGCTAAGGGTATGTTCACTCTGCACATTCATTTCATATTAATTTTTAACTTAATTATATAATTCCCGATATACCTTTTCCCGTATATTAAATAAATCCCCTATATAAATATCCCAACCCTTAGTATTAATATAAACTACACTTTGTCCCATATTCCCAACAAAACCCACTTAATACACCAATGCGCAGTAAAGCTAAACTAATCCCGTCATTAAGCCCTACCTGATCATTTAATCCCATGATTAAATCCTAATTAATCCCAAACTGCCAAGGATTAAAGCCTTGGCTCCCCCTCGAAATCTATGTTCATATCACCCGTGCACATCCCTTGCCCGACTATCATCCGTTCATCATCATTCTCATCTGACAATCCATAGCCATATCGGCTTCACTCGACAACCGACCTTTACCCGCCCGATAAGGTGGTTTTCCCTGCTGCCCCAACTGCTACATGTTGAGCGCTAGTGTAGATCTGGTGATCCCTCCTAAATCCACTCCCTCCATGAAAGTGGTGTGATGGCTTGGGAAACTGCCTCCCCGCCAAACTTGAAAAACCGCCTACTGTTCATCTGTAAAATTACCCGCCAAAAAGTGACCATTGCTTAATAAAAAGGTCGAGAATCCCTATTTTGCATTTTTCGCTCGTTTTCTTTGTGAACCTCTACGAACCATTGCGACACCTGCAAATGCTGAATTCATCAATTAACCTCAAATTCCACTCCTGAAGAAGCTGCAGATACCCAAATCAACCTCTCAATCCATACCAGAGCCATTCAAACTCCTACAGTTGTTAAGAACACTGAATTTTCAGTTAATTCACCAAATTCCAGGTATTTGAACACAAATTACCAGTCACCCTTCCAAATTTGAAATTGTTTAGTCCTTAGAAGTGTTTTAATTAAGTAAAACTAATTGAAATTACTTTAAATTTAAAAGTCTGTGCTTGAATCCTTCTGAAAGCTTTCTATTTCCTTCAAAACCTCTGAATAAACCTGTAGTACCAAATTCAAATTCACAAGAATTGAATTATGGCTACCCCCGTCACCATGCATGTCAGACCTATCACAACTCCCCATTTGGACCTTGACCACCTCCCCCTGGCAAACAAAGATTTTCAAATTAGAGACACAAGTGCATATGTGGTCCTGCTCAAACTTCATTGTTTGAGTAAAGACAAAAATCTGAACCATTCTGATGACATTGGCGTTTGGGACTCAAATTTTCCCAAATACCAGTTTCCCCAAGTACATATCTTTCCTGAAATTTTATATGTTCCATGCTTGTTACATTCCCAGCCAGAGAGCTATAATGTCCCCTGACCAAAAAGTATTGTTTACCATCACAATTGAATTAATCAATGAGATGTTACAAGTCTAACCAGGTCCAAACCTAACTCCACTCTCAATTGGAGATTTGTTAGACCAGTACACCAAATTGAGTCCATCAAAACTGGCCCAAATGTTCCAAACTTTCATTATAGAAGAGCAACAAATTCCTAAAGATGCCCCTCCATATCTTTCTGCCATTTTCTCTGAAAGGGGCAAGCATATTGTGACTATGATATCATGTATTTTGGGTTGTACCACTGATGAATTTGTTGATGAGATCATCCTAGCCTTCATGTCCATTTTCACCCCCCAAAAGCCTCCTACTACTTTGTACAATTATGCCCAGTTCATAGCTGAAAGAATGCATGAACAATTTACCAAAATGCACAATGAAAGATTATTCAAATACTCATTTGTACTATACCATATGTTTTTGTATTATCAGTCAGACAGATTTCCCTTCACCGTCCACAAGGTGGATACCAAAGTGAGATCTGTTATATTTTGGACACCACTTTTTCACAAGTATTCATCACCATACACATATACAGACTTCATTGACTCTTTTGTCCATCCAGTCATGACTATGCTGACAGGAAGTCCTCAACCCAGAATAAGCCAAGAGATCAAAAGAGTCCTCCAATTGTCCAAGAAAAGTAAAGTGGGAGATTGGTACCTTTACCAAAATCACACTGAAATAAGAACCTATGGTTGCTAGCTAGCCCCATACAAACTCCCCAAATACCTCCCCTTAAGGTTATTTTCTCTAGAGTATTACAGGTAGATAATGAACTCTGATGAAGTCAACTTTGTCTCAGCTAAGAAAAGGACCAAGTTCAATGTCAAAAATCAATTAGGCCCTTTCATTTGCAATTCTAGAGAAGAATGGCAGGAAGCATATATGATTATGCAACAAATGAAGTTCCAAAACTGTTTCATGTGGAGATATGACCCTCAAGGGTTTATGACCAAACTTAGACAAAAGGTCAAATTGGGGCCTTACATTCATCACCCCATACCAGAGATAGAAAGATATGCCAATCAATCTGAGTGGTTGGAAAACACTCTCATAGACAGGGATAGTACAAAGGTAGATGTTGATAATACCTTGTGTTATTTAGAAAGACAGCTTGATGAATGCTCATTCCGACAAGTACCATAGCAAGAAGCAACCATGAGTACCCTTGCTGTTTTGTAGACTTCTCAAAATGAGGAAAAGAATAGTAAGAGGAATAGAAAGGGAGCCTCCAGTTCAGGTATGGACACTTCAAATGTGTAGTATGAAGCCAGCTAGAGCCAAAGGCCAAGGCTCAATCATGTTTCAGAACAGGAAGACACAGAAGGCTCAACAGAATTAACTAATTCCGAGTTAGACATGAGCAAGGGCACAACTCAATATGGAGAAACACAAGACCCATCTGCATCACAGACTCAGAAATTAGAGAGGCAGATCAGTCTAGATGTCTCCTCATTTGGTAGGTTTGCTGATAAAGATAAGGACATAAAGGATAGGTTCAAGGAAATCAAGATGGGAAATGAGAAAATGAAGGCACAATCTTATGCAAAATATCTCAAGCTTACACCTACTAATCAAATGAGGTTGATGTCATCTTTTGACATCAAGGAAGGAAGATGTGGATGTCTTTCATAAAACCAACTATACAACAACCAAGAACATCAGTAGATTTCAAGAAGATTGGTTTTGATGTATTGGCAAGGGATATTCATCCCATTGACCAAATTTAATTTCACAAACAGGCTAGAGAAATGATTTACTCCACCCTTACTGGAAAAGCCATAGCTGCCCATCAATTGCAGAATTCATTGAAAAACATTTCAGCCTAGTATCAATTGGAAAAGGCCTCCTCACAGGCCAAAGACACCAGAATCAAGTCTTTGGAAGACTTAGTGATTGAATTGGGACATGATCCCAGAGACATCAAAGCTACTGGACAACTGATCAAGAAAAAGAATGATGACATTGTAGCACCTAAAAATCAATTGAAAAAACCTCAACTGCAGCATGCCCAGACACAGGAAGTTTTGGAAAACCAAACCAGGCATGAAGAGTTGATGGACTTAGTCCTCAACTAAATGATCAGTTGAGGGAGACAGAAAAGGAATTGGACAACCTAATCCAATTAAAGCAGACTGATGTTTCCAATACCTCAGTGAATGTCATCCTAGCAGTGACCACAATTGTTCCTTCCACATTGGTAACCTCACTGGCTCCCACAACTCCTATGGCCACAACATAACAGGTTTCAACAGAGTCTACATCAATAGTAGGTACATCGAGTGAAGAAGCAAAAAAGTTGATTAGAGCTATGGAAGAGATGTCCATACATGCAACATAGATGAATAAGCTCAAAGAAAAGGTGATAAGCTTGGAAACTTATTAGAAGCTTGCCAAAATCATGCACAAAGAAGAAGTGAAGAAAGATGTCGGGATGAGTGAGAGATTAAAAGCCATGGAGAAGGACCTAACACTAAAGGGACCCTTGGTCAAGCTAAGGAACTACTATGGGCCAATATTATTGACTTTGTCAATGATATTTAGCCATCTATTCAAGTGATTTTTGAATAGATAGATTTAATAAATATGGCTACAGAGGCCATCCAAAGATTAAAATAAGAATTAGGAGAAATGCCAGAAGATGCTACCAGAATTATCTAGTTCCTTAACAGTAAGAATAAGGACAAGCTTCAGGAATTTGAAATAGAGGACAGAACAAAGACAATTATGGAGGTGAGAAAGGTCCTCCCTAAGAGAAACTTAATGCTAAACTTGGAGGACAAATGTCAGAGTATGCAGGTAGCCATTGACAAATTTATGGCTAAGTTTCAAATTTTGAGAGAGAAAGGGTTACCGAGCCCCTTATTAATAAATGGCAAGCTCATGACACAGCCGGATTACAACAACAAAATTAGAGAGCTAGCAAAAGAACAGGTCAATACATCATCAATCAAGGCATTGTCAACTGGCAAAGTACTTTATCAGACATTTGAAAACTTGTTTTACCTCCAGCATGAGGTGAAACACTTATTTATCAATAAGCCTACTTTTGCCAAGTACACCGAGGCAGATGAAATATATAGGAGGATTCTAAAGATCCAATTACCTGATGCTGAAACATGGGAGAAATTAATTGATTTACTGTAAGAAATATGTAGTAAAAGGGTTTAAGTACAGTAAAAGTAAAACAACCAGGTAAAAAGATGAAGACAGATCAATAGAGTCAAAGTGTATCAGTGTCAAAATGTATCAGATGAAAGCCTAAAGTAAATAAATCTTCTAGCATGAAAGATCACACAACAAAGCAACATAAAAGGCTAAAATAAAAACATAAAATTCAGCAATACCAAAATAAAAGGGACATCATGAAGCAGTTTAATAGTTGTTTCTATATTCTTGCAAGAAGATATTTTTATTTCCTAGATTAAATCTCAAATTAGTTTGAGATATTTTTAATAAAATTTTGTATAAATATTTCACAATTCGAAGTATGTAGTGTGGATTTTATTAGAAATTTCTATAGACTTTTGATCAAGAAGAACTAGAAGGTTATTGTATCAATTGATGAGCCAACAAGCTAGATTGAATTAATAAAGATCAGACTGTTCCAAGGATTCATGTGTTGAGCGAGTTTCAGACAAGTATTTTCATGTGTCTTTGTCATTTTCTCAAAGTTATTCAAAATATTACATGTGTTTCAATCTAAATGCTATAACTGGAATAATATTTTAGAACTTGTTTAAATCACACTTTGTTTTAACAGTTAAGCATTTGAATGTTTTCTTTTGATATTTAAATTAAAGTATTCTTAGCTGCTCTTTAGTTTAAATTGATTTCATAAATAATCCAGATTAAAGGATTCTTAACTGCGCTTTGATTTCGATTACCCCTGCCTTCCTCATTCATTATTTGGGTCTAAGAACCCTTAACTAATCTCTCACCCCGAGTGAAGCCCTTTCACCCCTCTGTCTCAAGCATCTGAAATATATTTCCCTTGGAACATACCCTTCAGTGAGTTTATCCAGCCTTGCTTCCTTATCAGTTGACTCCATAGCCCAATGGTCTAAAAGACATCAATTCATCCATATGTTTAAGAGATCCCACCACCAATTTCAAACAAAATCAAAACCCCTTGAAAAATCATAGCTAGCCTAAAACATCTTAACTACAAAAAAGTTAAAACTTAAAGAGAGAGCCCTCTCTGGGCATCAGGAAGGCTAGGTCCTAATCTCTGAAAGTGGATAGTGGCTACCTTTGGTTTTTCCTTCTTATTAATTCAAAGGAATTATCAAAGTGATAAAATCATAGAGGGAGTATCTTTATTTGGAGGAGCAGGTAATTTTGACTTCACGTCCCACTATTGGGGCTAATGGTCCACAAATGGTGTATGTATGATTGGAAATTTCACTTAAGAAAAGCTCAGAGGCAACACGTTTTCATGCATATGTTGTGAATATAGTAGGACTATTCTTGTTTTGTTTTCATTGTATGTTATTTTAACTTATGCTTATGCTTATGAACTATTTAATTTGCATTGGTACGAATCTCATTGAATGTGTGTTTTTGTTTAATTACATCACTGTTAACTTGTGAAATATTTTGCATATTAGCTTGTGATGTCATCTATGCTTGTGGCATCCTTTCAAGCTGCGTACTATTACAGGCTTCTAAGGGGCTAACTCATTTTCCCTTTCGTGTGTTAGAACCTTCATGCATAAGACTTGAATTTCTGCAAGGTCACACACTTGTTCTCACCAAATTCACTATACATCACTCTATGCATTATTGTAGCCAAAGCACATCATTAAAACCCACTGCATCGATAACTGAGTCGTATTATAGATGGGCCTCCTACACCAAATGATGTGAGGTATAATTGAGACTTCATATCAGGGAGATCCCCTAAATGTTGGTGGGTCCAGCATCGTCAACACCGTCGCATGAGGGCCTTGATGTATCCCCCATCAACGACACAAAAGAAGTATTAAGATTTGAGACAAAATAATGCTAATGTAGAGCTAGTTCAGGAACGAAAGACATAAATGAAGGCTTAAGAGTATTATAGCATATGTCAACTAAAGGACTTCTCTTTAACATATCAATGACATTTTATGGAGTCGGAAACATTGACCCAAAACTGAATATAGAGGCTTTTAGTATGGTGTGATGAACCAAAGAGGCAAGCGAATTTCCCAACCCAACAGTCATAGAGATGAGGTGAAAGAGTGTCATGTTCAAGGGTGAATCACTGCGATTAATAGATGAAGTACCCTGTTTTCCCAATTTCCCCAACCATTTCTGGTCGGTACCTCTTTATTTTTGACAAGATTGAGGAGGATAACATATGCTTGATTTATAAGTTCATCCTTCTGAGTATTTTTAATGAACCATGAGAAGGAGTGGTTTGGTACCATCATATTTGATGAGTCCATCATTGTTTGATGTTTTTACAGGTCTAACGAAGGTGTAACTCAACTCCTTTTTCATGTTTAGAGAGTTTGAAAAGGAGGTGAAAAAGAAAACTCCAAAGGTTCCTTTTCATAAAATTGTCTCTCAAGTCTGAAAAGGAAGAAAATGATACTCAAGAGAACCTATTAGCCAAGTTCGACTAAGGTATTCCTTTTTCGTAAATAGTCTATATCAGTCCAGGAAAGGGGTAAAATTATATTGAGTAAATATATTTTCGTTTAATTTAACGAGTTCAAAAAGACAAGTGCTCGACAATCTTTTCGTATTTAGGGATTCTGAAAAGAGTTGAAATAAGACTCTAGGGGGTTCCTTTTTTGTGAATTTATAAAGCCTGAAAAAGCAATAAAAGTATGCTCTTTTATCACAATGACCTATTTCAACTCAAAAATGTCATTAAATCCTTCAAACAACTTTTAACCTGCTTGGAGAACCATAAAAAGATTAAATATACATGATATATGGTAAAATTGGGTAAATTTAGGTCAAAATAATAAAATATAATAAAATAATAATAAAATTGACCATAAATAGGTAAAAGTAAATTAATTTTTACCATTTTCATTTTTACCTCTTGAGAGTGAGCTTTGAGTGATTTGGCCCCAAAACATCAACAGTTGATTGCAGCCAATCCGGTGGACCATTTCGAGTGCCGTCAATCCCAAGTAGGAGATCTTACCTTTCTCTTTATTTTCACGGTTTCCATTTTTTATTTCATGCAATTTTTTTTTTTTTTTTAAGTGCATTTTGGATTTAGATTTGTGCCCTAGCTCCAACACACTCTCTCAATGTCGAAAGGTGCATTGGGCCATATGGATTAACACTAGGAAGAGTGCTCCAGTGCACCACCTAAAGAAGAGAGGTGTGTTGCAACACTTTATCCTCTTAAGACAGGGTGCACTAGGTGCATTTCAAAAAACAGCTTTATGATTTCCACTCAAATTTTTGCATTGATTTGTTCTAAAGATTCTTCTTGTCGTATTGCAAGTATGTACCAAAGAAAAAAATGTGAGCTACAAGTCATGAATGCATATCTGATCATAAAATTTTGAGATTCATCTAAGAATCACCAAGAAGGCGTTGTGCCCTATCCACATAGTTGCAACAACACTTATTAGTCCACACATTCATCAATTTATCAATAGTTAAACCATTCATGATATGAGCCATAGAAGATACACATCATATGAACAACATATAGCCAGAAAATAACCAACATATAAACCATGGCAACTCAACCATAATACCGCCAACATAATTGCTACAAATCTCAATGAATCAAAGTAGAGAAATAACTCTTATTAATATATGAAAATTCCAACCAAGTCAGGGACTTCCACGTACCACCAGACCATAGATTGGGTTGAACCAAATATCTCTTTCAGTGAATCACCCCCATGCCATATTCCAAGCATGAATGTGGAATCTCATGGAATAAACAAAGAAAAATGAAACTAGGGTTTCCAGAGGACAAACCAACTCAACCCTCAACAAGTGATTCCACCTCTCAGTCGGACATCACTAACACCAACTAGATCGGTCTCTACCCAAGTTTTCCAGTTCTCTAGGAACTAGTAACTAAACCCACAACCTTCAAGGGCTCCATATAATTTTTCCAACCCAGCTACATGACTAATAACTCAACCCACCAAGGGCTCCAGACCGTTTTTCCAACCTAGGCTATAGGACTAGTAAATCAACCCAAGTTGTTCCAGGGCTTCTACAGTGTTTGTTCCAACCCACAACCATAAGGAATTATAGCATAAACCAAAAAACAATCAAATGGAAAAACCCACAACACCATGTCTATCCAGGAAATGGAAAGGTAAGGCTAAAACCATTGTAAATCTAGACAATCCTCCATGCCAATGACAAAACATAACTAAATAATCACATGCATATACCATGCATCCACAAATCAACAAGGAAATCATGCATGTAACTTGTTACCTACAAAGTAAACTGGTTGTGGTCATTAATCCTGATATCCCCTTGAGCTTTCCTACCTTCCTTTTCCTTCTTTCTCCAATCCAAGTGAAACTAGAGTTCTTCAAGAATGCTCCAAGATATCTCTAATTGTGCAAAAGTGTGAGAGAATAGAAGAGAGCTCCAAGCTAAAACTGACAAAAATCTAAACCAACAAAATCTAGACTGGAAAAAGTTGTGAACTAATCCTCATAAGCCTTTTTATCATTGAGGCATGTATTTTCTTCATTTTCCTTCATTCTTCCTTGAATTTACTCCTCATGCAAATTTGTGACATTTCATCTCCCTTTTCTCCTATTTTCTATTATTTTTATAAATAAATTCCAATTAATGCCACTTTGCCTTTGACAATTTCCATAGCCATATGTTAATCACAAGTGATCCCCATCACTATGTTTTTCTAAACATTCAGCTTGGAATACGTGTCCTATGACATTGGTTTTATTTTTATTTACATATGAAATAAACTAGGGGTTGTTACACCATGCCACCCACAATATTTTATGTATTCATTGCTATGGGGTGGCAGCCTAGTTGCCGTAACCCATTTATCTCGTAAAGCACCCCCATCAAGGATACATGTCACTACATTTCAACTATGCCTAAGCTCGTTCATTATTAGAATGACCTTACCTACACAGGATTTAGTCTCCAACAACATAACCATTATGGGTATATTATTTATCTTGATTATTCTCTTGATAATGGAGAGGATCAATGGAAATGTAGATGTTTCATTGGAATTTTGTGGGGTGACCACCGAGTTCTCTACCTTTGTGACTGGATGTGCCTTTCAATGATCACAAAGAAGATTCCTATCAACTCTTCCTGACATAAACTCTTTTCATACTGCGAAACATACAATCCAATACCATGAGAGTGAACATTATTGCAACTAATCCACAAAGCATGCCTTGGAAGGGTGATCTATGTTGGCAAGGCATTCTCAAAGTAGGTCAAATGAATTTTCCCTAATGCCCACGTTTATAACATAATGACATTCTGAATCAATTGAAAACTTTCAATCATGTGCTAACACAATTTGAATGATAAATCTAGTCCGAGGAGGAAGAGCACCATCATCTTCCACATCACTAGTCTCAATATTGCATGCTTTGACATTATCTTGATAGCAAATTTGTGACTGCCTAATGACCAATGAGTACCATCCCCAACCTAAATAAATACTACAACAACATTCCCTCTTTAAATTGGAGTATAATTTGAGTTTCAAGTCCAATGATATGCCTCGTGTGGAGAACCCATGCCTTTGTGCTCCAAGAGTTTAAGTTCAAGTGTTCTTCAATTTTGTGGAAATATTACAAAAAGTATTTGAGTGGTAAGTGGTGGAACTAAATAGTAATTAAAGTTGTCTTCGACGTTTTATCAACGCTATCATCAAAACTACACTAATGGGACCTTAAAAAGGCATGTATACTTTCTTGTATTTATTTCCTAGTGTGCTTCTCTATATTATAATATTGCAGAGGACACATTAAATATGTGCATGTCTATGCATGGCCCCTTGAAAAACATGAGAACTATGTGGTCTAAGTTAAATTAGTATCTAAAATTGCATGGTTGTTGTGTGGCCGATGTACAAAGATATTCTGTTTAGTGACATCAAATGGATTATTTGATGAAAGCATCACTTGTTGTTTTGCAAATTTTCTCGCAAAACTATATATTTATTACTTAAATTTCAGACTTTTAATGTGTGGGAGGGCTTTGAATATCCAAAAATTTAACTATATTCTACATTAAATTCAAGTTTTGACACTCCTTTCCATTAATATTTTATGACTTTATATTATGTTTTACATAGGCGTGCACACACACACACATACCCCCATAAAAGGGTGCATTCTCTCTATATTTGTGGGAGTTTAAACATAATTTAAAAATAAATAAAAGTAATTAAATTATTTAATTGGTTGAAAGAGCTATAATTGCTACTTTATCTTACACTATAGTGGGTTTTTCTTACAAAGAAATTATTTTTGAGTGGGATCCAATTACAATGGAATTAATTTGGAGTAGGCACTACGTACAAAGAAGTTAATTCAATGAAGGCACCACTTACAGTATATCACCTTAGGCAGAACTTGCAACTTGAAATTCTAGATTATTCATATGTTTATGACCACCACATCTCTAAGTTGGCTTTCATTGTGATTACTATTTTCCCTTCATGTAGAAAAAGACATAAAAACATGTTGCAATGGCAAGAGCAATGAGAGACTGTGAGAAGGAAATGAGAAAACATAAAACTCAAAGAAGAGATATTTTTTGGTTATATTTAGAGCTCTATAACATGCTCTATTGGTTGTGCTCATTGACGTGGACGCCCATCCACACTTTGATCCTATCATTTGTGATCTACTCAATTGTTTCTATCCATGCTAAAGGTAAACTCCTTGTTATAAGTGATTTGATTATAGGAAAATTATACCATATTGTAACAAAATTATAGAAACTATTAGAGATCTATTTCATTAATGTATATTACAAAGTTGAGAATTTTACATGGCCCTCGATTAAGTTTAATTTGAGTGCACATGTTTCATTTTGTCTTGCATTTTCACACAAATAGAATTTTATTCTATTCCAATATTTGAGAAATACATGATCTAATAAATGGTCACTCAAATTGAATATCACAAAAACAAATATTCTTCATGCATGTAACCTGAGATGACTTGTTTCAAGGACCCTTCTTAAATTGTCTCCAATCTAGGCTAAGGGTTAGATGGACTTTGGAATTGGCCCTTGTTGTCATCCTATAGGAAGACTCATAAAGTTTGTAGTAGACTAATTTAGTGTTTGTCTAATATCCATGATTTATCTTATTTGAGAGAAAACTAGTTGATGCCATATTCTCAATTAAAATACACTAATCTTTGATCCTTCCATCATCTTTCATACCCTAAAATTTACCAAAACCATTTTCCCTTAATTTACTCTTCACATCACCTTGAGTGATAACCCTAAATCTTAGCAATCTTAAGGGGTGATTCCCCCTATTAAGTCAGGGGAGAGTCGACCTGAAGAGTAGATGTAGTGTATCAAATAGAAATATTGAAAGCATAAAAGCAAATAATATTGAAATAATTAATAGGAAGTAATCAAAAATATGAGGACAATGATAATAATAGAAAAAATAAGATACATTAATTATTAGGAGAACAATGTTCACTTGACTCTTCTAGTGGAACCTCCTATAGAGTAGAGATTACTTACAATAATTCTTCAAGTCCCCTTTCACAACGCTTCTACCTTTATATATACTACTTTCTATCCTTCAATAAAATTCTAGTGGAAGGACTTTATAGTAGGTGGAACCTTCTAGGAAGCCCTCCTACAATAGTTGTCTTCTCACTATTATTTTCCCTATTTACTAACGATCACCTTTCTTACATAACAATATATTAATATATCTATTAGGTATTGGGGAAGTTGGGATATGACCCTAACATTCCCTTCCCCTTAAACAACAACTTGTCCTCGAGGATTGAGATGTGGAATTTGTTGCAGAATGTTGAGGGGCTTCCAAGTGGCATCATCAAGCAGTGTATCCTTCCACTGTACTAAAACCCCTCTAATGGTGCATTGGCAAAGATGTCTCTCATAGTAGACAAGGACTGCTTCTAGTTGCAACCAAATGGAACCTTATTCATCTAATTTTGGTAGATTGATTTGAAAAAGTGCAATTGGATCCAAATCACTTTTTGTATTAAAAAATATGAAAAACTAGATGGATCTTAGAGTGGGTTGGATGTTGTCATTTGTAAGCCACAAGCCCAAAGCATTAAAGTATTGTATATGGGCCATAGAATTTGGAGGGAGCTTTTTGTGGTGGTCAACTTAGATGGAGGTTCACTTATATGATTGTAGACAAAGAAACACCTGGTCCCCTTCAACAAAATGTTTTTTAGAATGATTTTTACTAGTTTGTTACTTCATTCTTTTTTAAGGAATTGCCAAATTATCTCTGAGAGTGCATAGAATGTTGGATCAAATTGTAAGATTTTTGTCCACCTCTTATACCATTGAGACACTTGGTAGGTAAGATAAGACTAAGGGTGGATTTTGACCATAAATGACCTCGAAGGGAGTCATGTGGATGCTACCATGACAAGTTGTATTGTACCATGATTCAACTAGATGTAAGCATCGAACCCATTGAGGCTATCTTTTAGATGTGAAACACCACAAAAAAGCTTCCAAGCACTTGATGTCTTCTCTCTAACCATCGGTTAAGGGATGATAAGTAGTGCTAAGATACAATTGGGTGCCTTGGAATAGTAATAATTCTTGGTAGTTACTAATAATAATAGGATCATGATTGATTATGATCAATTGTGGGATCCCATAGATATTGAAGATATTGTCTATGAAAACTTGGGCCATAGTGGATGATTTAGCAGGATTTTATAGGACACATAAATAAGAAAATTTGGAAAGTCATCAAATACCACTATGATCATTAACTTATTACAATATTTGGGTACCTTGGTAATAATTCCATTGATATATTGGTCCATATAGAAAGTGGGGTAGGTAGAGGTTGTAGTTTTTCTGGAGTGTTCATTGATTCACCCTTGTTGCATTGACATATATCAAATTTAACCATAAAATTTTGAATATCCCTTTTCAGGTCATCCTAGAAAAATGAGCATTTAATCCTTTCACATGTTTTATGAGAGCTTGAATATCCCTTTTTTGGGGAAGCATAGAGTTCTAAAAGTGCCATGGATTTAAGGCTAGATCTTGGTAGAAAATATAAATGACATTATAATGAATCTCCTCATATTTCCAAGTGAATATAGGAAATGCCTACGAATCTAGTTGAAGTTGGTGGATGAGTTTGGATTTTTTGGAACCTTGGAACCATTCTATACTAAACTAGAGAGAAAAAAGGGACCCTTCCTCTTCATATTTTCTAGAAAGAGCATCAAATCTTGCAATCATAGTTGAACATTTTTGTGACCCATTTTTTTTTTTTTCGGTCTAATGATGAAAGAATCTACTCTGGAAGAGTATTTAAGACTGCAATGATCCTTTTTAATCTGGAAATGTTGCCCACAAAATAATGGGCTATATATGTTGACCACATGCAAAATGAGCATCATTCCTTTTTCATAAGTGGATTTTCCCAAATTCATTCCCAAATCTATTTACTAGTAAGGGCCAAGGGGTGGCCTTCTTGCATGAAAACTACACTAATGCCTTTAACATAAGTGTCACACTCCAAAAACTTTTGTAGTGAAGTTAGGTAGGGATAGAACAAGAGTGGTGCATATAGTATCTTTCAAAGATTTAGAAGCAAGATCAACGACCTTTGTCCAACTAAAAGCATTTTTATTAAGTAAATTTGTAAGCAAGGCTACAATGTTTCCATATTCATGGAGACATTTTCTATAGTAGTCTATCAAGCTCGTGAAGCCCCTTAATATTTTAATGGTTTAGGTAATGTCCAATATTTCATATATTTTATTTTATTAGAGTCCATGTGTACACCATCCTTACAATCTGACCTAAGTATTCCACTTCCTATGCCCCAAAATCTCATTTGGATGCTTAAAAAAATGATGATGAGACAATAAATATAGGACCTTATCTACATGGCTAAGGTAAGTTTACCATGATTTGTTATAAATGATGATGTCATCAAAGAATAATAAGACAAAATAATGTAAAAAAGGTTGAAAGATGTGGGCGATGAGCCTTTGAAAGGTTGCTGGAGCATTACACGAGAACAAAGGCATGACCAAGAATTCATAATGACCTTCATGATTACGAAAATAAGTCTTTGAAATATCAATGTAGTTCATATGATTTTTGTTATGACCAAAGCAAAGATCAGGTTTGGTGAAACAGTGGGTAGTGGTAAGTTCACCCAAAATGCCATCAATAACAAGAATGCGAAATTTGTCCTTGATGGTAATTTTTTTGAGGGTGCAAAAATCAGGGCACATGCGCTAAGTGCCATTTTTATTGAGGACCATGACCACTGGAGAGGAATACGACTAGTAATAGGTTGGATGACGTTGACAACTAAAATCCGTGAAAAATTATCTCTATTTCATTCTTTTGGGCAAAGGGGTGACATTAAGAATGAACACATGGGGAGAAGCTTCTAGGAATGAATGGAATGGAATGATTCTGGGAACCATGGGAAGGTGGGGGGACTTTGGGATTTCAAAAACTAAGTGGTCTTAGAACAACATAAATAGATATCTAGATAAATTGGTTGGAAAGGAGTCTCAAAATATTGAATAACATGAAATTGGAAAATGACAACGAAATTTCCCTTTTGGAGAAGTTTTCCATGTGACGAGAACTTATCTTTTATGAGCTTACTGTGATGCCTTTGCAAGTGTAATGATGTTTTCCATGCTTGAAGCTTGTGTATAATTCCTTGGGATCCATAATGATATATAACTCATAGTATAATGATATATAACTCCAAACTAAATAATATTGCATTGACAAAATGCCCTTTTTTTGTAAGTTCAAATTTTTATTACCTCCATATTTCAAGGTACGTCATTGATAAACCATGTGTCAAGAGTCAATGTTATTCAACCAACTCACAAAATAAAAGAAAATATATATCAACAACTTCAAAATAAGCCTCTTCGAGGGGGAAACCTCCTTTACATTACACAAATGAACAATTCTTTGATGATTCAAATGAAAAAACCTCCTTTCTATATATGGGAGTATAAGGGGTCACAATATAATAAGGGCCGACATAACAATAATAATGGGATTCTATGGGGCACAATAATAAAAATATTGGGACAATAGGGGCACAAAAATAACAATAAGGAGCTACAATGAAAATTGAACGGGGGAATCACTAGTATTATAGGGATCTAACATGCCCCTCTCCTTCAAAAAAGTGTTGTCCTTAATGCTTGAGTAGTTCTGGATGCTTCTGTATCAAAATTATCATCCTCCCATGTGGAATATTCAATGGGTAATTTCTTCCACTTGATGAGATTACTCTAAATGATCGATTTTGTGTGTTCATTCTTGTTTGTGATTTCTTCAGGTCCAATATGATTTTTTCTTTCGTCGTCAAGTTCTGGAAATATTCTTAATGGCGCTGTCACCTTAACCTTCTTTAAGCATGAAACATGGAAACTAGGGTGCCCTCGGAAGATGCATGAAGCTCCAATTTGTTATGTCATAGTACCACTTTGCACACCTTGTATGGACCTTAATACTTGGTGATAATTATTTCTTCTTAGTTGCTTGAGGACATTGTTGTATTGTTGTAGTCATAGAAATACCTAGTCACGACATTATTTTTTTTTTTTTTTTGTTGCAATGTTGATCTGCATCTTGTTTCATTCTATTTTGCGCCAAAGTGAGGTTATCCTTTAAGAGTTGGAGAACCTATTGTTGATGCTCAATGTGATCTTCCACTGCTTGAATCTTATAAATTTATCTTAAAGATGTTGTAATGGATGGTGGATATATCCATAAAGTTCCATAAATTGGGTTATTTTTGCTGCAGTATGGAAGGAATTATTATACCACCATTCAGTCAGAGGCAACCACTTGACCCATTGTGTTTGTTTATCAGATACAAAGCAATGAAGATATCCTTCCAAACATTTGTTCAATATCTTAGTTTTCCCATCAGATTGAGGATGATAAGATGAGCTATGAGCTAACTGAGTACACAAACACGAAAATAATTCAGTCCAAAAATTTCCAGTGAAAATGGGATCTCTGTTGCTTATAATAATCTTTGGGTTTCCATGTAGCTTTTGAATTGTTTCCATAAATGGATTTAAATGGATGGGATAACGCACAAAAGTGTGCATACTTCGTAAGTCTATCAACTACCACCATGATGACACTGTTTCCTTCGTACTTGGGTAAACCTATGATAAAATCCATTGAAACCTCCTCCCATTGTTGACTTGGAATGGATAAAGGTTGTAACAGGCCTGGGGTCTTGATTGTCTGAACTTTATTTTGTTGACAAACCAAACATTTCGCCACAAAATTTTGAATATCAGATTTAAGGCCATCCCCAAAACATTCCTTCTCAACCCTATGCTAAGTGTTTAAAAATCCTCAGTGCCCTCCTAAGGGAGAGGTGTGCAATTCTAGAAGAATCTTTTGTTTTAGTTGGGAATTATTACAGAGGTATAAGCAATCTTTCTACCATAACGAATCATTTTTCTAGCTAAATGTATAAGATGTACTGGGAGCTTGTTGTAACTTTTGAATGAGTTCCCACACTTTTTCGTCATCCTTCCATTCATCCCTTGCTTCATTTATCCAATCTGGTTGAATGATAAATATGGCACAAAGCAATGATTTCACATCCTCATCCTTTCTTGAGAGTGCATCTGCAACAACATTTTGCTTCCCTTTTTTGTAGATGATTTCAAAGTCATAACCCAACATCTTTGTGACCCATTTTTGTTTCTCTTTTGAAGATAATCTTCTTTGTTCTAACAAGTATTTAGTACTATCATGATCTATTTTTACCTTGAAGTGTCTTTCCATTAGGTAAGGTCGCCATTTATTAAGTGAATGTAATATTTCCAACATTTCCCTCTCATAAATATATTTGTGTAAATACTTTCCTTTGATTGGAAGACTTTCAAAAGTAATGGGTCTTCCTTCTTGCATTAAAAGAACACCAATTCCATTTCCTGAGGCATCACATTCCACAATAAAGGTTTTTGTGAAGTTTGGCATAGCTAAGACTAATGCTTGGCACATTTCCTCTTTAAGATGTTGTAAGGCCTTCATTGCTTCTGGAGTCAAAGAAAGTGCATCTTTCTTTAGTAATGTTGTTAGAGGTGCTACTATTTTCCCATAATTCTTAACAAACTTGCGATAATACCCTGTCAAGATGAAAAATCCTTGCAGATGCTTTATGGATGTGTGGATTTTCCATTCCTTAATGGCTTTAATTTTGCTAGGGTCTAACTTAACACCTTCATGAGATACAATATGACCCAAATATTATACCTCATGTACTCCAAAGAAACATGTGGAGATTTCTGCATATAATTGTTTCTCCTCCAATAGTTTGAGCACCCTGCCAACATGTTGAACATGATTCTTCCAATACTTGTTGTAGATTAGCATATCATCAAACTACAAACACAAATTTTCTAAGGAAGGGTTTGAAAATGGAATTCATCAAACCTTGAAATGTAGAAGGTGCATTGGTAAGGCCAAAAGGCATGGCCAAAAATTCATAATGACCCTCATGAGTTCTAAATGTTGTTTTCAGAATGTCTTCAGTCTTGATTATGATTTGATGGTATCCTAAACGAAGATCCCACTTGGTGAAGTAAATTGCTCCATGTAATTCTTCCAATAATTCATCAATGACGGGAATGGGGAATTTATCTTTAATAGTGAGCTTGTTGAGCTCCCTATAATCCAGACACATGCGCCATGATCCATAATTCTTGTGCACCAATACTATTGGAGCAGAGAAAGAACTTTGACTAGGTTGAATTATGCCAACCTTTAGCAATTCTGCAACCATACGTTCAATTTCACTCTTTTGGGCATATGGATATCTGTAAGGCCTGATGTTTGGAGGAACACTTCCTCAAATCAAATGAATAACATGATCATGAACACAAATAGATGGGGTACCTTTGTGAGTCTCAAACACCTTGGAATGATTATCCAAGGCTTTTTGGAGATATGGAGAAATAGATGATTTCAATGTGGGAACTTTTATTGAACATAATTGTGCAATTATGCCTTGTTGTTCTTTCTTTAGAAGCTTTGTCATGCCATTAGAGATGATTATATTTCTCAATTTCCCTGCGATACCCCTTAATTCAAATTCCTTTCCTTCCCAAAAAAAATTCAAGAAAAGTTCTTGAAAATTAAAAGCCATCATACCCAAAGAATGTAGCCATTGGACTCATAATAAAGCATCAGAACCACCCATTGGAATAGAAAGCATAGGACTATTCAATACATATTCTCCCTTGGATAGCTTGATATTATGGCACTTTCCATAGCAATTTATGGTTCCTCCATTTGCAACCATCACTTGACACTCTGGTGCTGGATATAGGAAGCAATTCAATTCCTTTGCTATCTTACAATGAATAAAATTATGGGTAGTACCTGAATCAATCAACACTATTACCTTTTTCTTCTTGATATGTCCTTCTATCTTGAGAGTTTTAGGAGTGGTAATTCCTTCCTGCCAATGCATTACAATATATGGTCAGATTAAATTCTTCTTTCTCTAGGGTTGATTCTTGGTGTATATCCTCTTCTTTTGACATTTCTTGTTCCTTTTCTTCCTCCTCTTCACAATCTTTGTAAAATAATTTCTTCTCAGCACACTTATGACATTCACTGTATTTTCTATCACAACTGTAACAAATCCCTTTTTCTTTTTTTTCTTCCAATTGTTGTGGTGTCAACCTTGTAGGTTGTGGAAGGCTAGGGACAACAACACTTCCATCTTAATAGTTGTGAGTGGTAGGCTTCCTTTTCACCATAATTTTTCTTTCAATTTTTCTTTCCAACTTGAATGCCTTCTCCAATGAATCAAGTTCCCAAAGGAAAACCTCATGTTGGATGTTATCCTTTCATGTCCCTATTAACACATCAATCCTATGCTCCTCTGGAATATCATTTACCCTTATATTTAATTTTTGGAAGTCCTCAATGTGCTTCACCATTGAACCCTTTTGTTTGAGATTTATCAATTGGCTAAATAAGGTATTTCTCTTTGTATCCTCATAATGTGCTATCATTTCCTCCATAAAAATTGACCAAGTGACAATTTGTTTACGAGAGCAAATCCATCGATACCATACAAACTGAT
Source organism: Pinus taeda (assembly GCA_000404065.3). Taxonomy (NCBI): domain Eukaryota; kingdom Viridiplantae; phylum Streptophyta; class Pinopsida; order Pinales; family Pinaceae; genus Pinus; species Pinus taeda. The sequence continues at coordinate 19,462 of APFE031402660.1, read as the reverse complement.
TAGGTTCCAAGTATAAAGTTTCTATGTGTAACTTTTATGTGTTTTTCACATTATGGAGATCGAAATATTGTTCCATCTGTAGTATCCATGTTATAGGATCCTTTTCATCAAACTTCCTCATATCGATATTTGGGATGTGGTGGATTTTCATTCCAACGTTAGAGTCTATGAAATCATGATTAACATTTATTTTCTTCTTATCATGAGTTTCCTCTACTACCTTTTCGCCATTAGGAAGCATTTATTGTAGCAACTTTGTCAAGCCTTCCATGTCTTTCTTCAAATCTTTAATTTTTTCATTCTTCAAATCATGATTAACATTTATTTTGTTCTCATCATGATTTTCCTCTACTAATTTTTCACCATTAGGAAGCCTTTCTTGTAGCAACTTTTTCAAAACTTACTTCCAACCTTCCGTGCCTTTCTTCAAATCGTCAATATTTCCTTTCATACCATTGATGCAATTCTTCAAACCGTCCATCTTAGCTTTTGTTACTTTTTGTGAGCGCAAAATTTGTTGCACTTGGTCTTGTAATTTTGATATGCCATGTTGCATTTCTTCCTCTTCTTCATGTGTCATATAAGAGCTTTTGGGTTTCTTACTAGGTGTTGTAATTTTCTTTCTTTGGGGCATCAATTAATGATAATTTTCTTCATTATGACATTTTAATCACTTCAAACTACTTTTTCAAACAAATCTTATGCAAATTTTTAAAAATACTACACACCTTTTTTCACTTTGTAGGAGATCGGTATTGAATCTATTGCATCTCTGTAATTTCGGATTTCCTAGGTCTGAAACTTTGTCCTATGGTAGCCCTTTGAGTCCTCTTTCCAACACCAAGAGTCTGATCAATATTGGATTTTCCAAGAAAGAGTTATGTCCATTCTCCCACAATGACCTGATTATAGATTGGTTTAGTAGAGAAAACTTGTACGAAGTGCCACGTGCCACTGTTTTGACCTTATGTCCTGAAAACAATATCTAAAAAACTACAGTCTGTCCCATTTATGTCACTTTTTACAAAATTTGAATCTGATGCTCAGAGATAAAGTTATGATGATTTTCCCAAGGCCACTTGTTTGAGATGGAATTCGGGATCCTGAGAAAACCCTAACTTCCTTAGTTCATATCTCCGAAAATATCACGATTTCATCTCAAATGGGTTTTTTTAGCTTTTGAGGCTTCGTAGAAAACAAATTATAGCAAAAATGCCATGATGACTTGTTTGAAGTAGAAAAACCCTAGAATCCAAAACTTTGATACCAAATTTTATGCAACCAACTCACAAAATAGAAGAAAAGATAAATGAACGACTTCAAGATAAGCCTCTTCGAGGGGGAAACCTCCTTTACACTACACAAATGAACAATTCTTTGATGATTCAGATGAACAATTCTTCGATGATTCAAATGAAAAAACCTCCTTTCCATATATAGGAGTATAAGGGGTGATAATATAATTAGGGCTGACGACATAATAATAATATATGGGCACAACAATAACAATAGTGGGTTTCTAAGGGGCACAATAATAACAATATGGGGACAATAGGGGCACAACAATAACAATAAGTGATGTAGGAGCATCCTGCTCAAATGTCATTGTTTATTTGGTTGATTTAGGTGGTGATGTTTTTCTTAATTATTTTATAAATTATGCACATTTTAAGAGGAAAATATGAGTGTGTGGTTTGTTGTAAATGTTATTTTATAATTAAGAATATGAGAGGAGTTGGGTTGAATAGATATGTTAGGGATTATGAGCTCCTTGAATAGAAATTAGTTGAGTCAAAAGAGGAATAAGATATTTTAGGGATTTAGTTGAGTGATCTATGGAGGAAATCATGGATTTAGAATAATCCATAACTATCTAATTAATTTTATAAATGTAAGCCTCCGTATGAGGAAGAGAAGATAGATAGGATAGAGAGGATATGGGAGAAGTAGCGTTAGAGGAAAATACAGAGATGGGTGTGAGGAAATGTGTGAGGGCCATCTGAAATGTAGTAATCGGGCCAAGAATTTTATGTATATAGTTTGATTAATGAAAGAAAGTTTTCATTATGTTATTTCATCTTGGATGATTGTTGATTGATTGAATTCCTATTGAAATCTTAGATAAGAGATTAGGTCCTTTAATGTTCTGTGTTGAAGCAATTCTACCATTTTGAAAGACCATTGTAATAAGTCGAACCTTTAGATCTGAAAATATGCATTGAAGAAGCCTGTGATGTCGGTTCTTTGATTGGGTAAGGTTGGTAGATGAATATGTGTCTGTGTGAAGTTTAGTGTGAATCATTAGTCGAGAGCTCCGTACAGGAATCCGGTGGAACGAGAGAGAGCGATCATGATCATCATGATGATCTGATTGAACTTAAAGTAGTTATGTGTATATTAAGTGATTAAATCCATTTGTTATAGTGATCTTTGGATCGGGAGGATCAAATATTTGGATCTGATCGAGCTAGGAGAACTCTGTTTCACACAATACATAATTGGGGAAATTTGAACTAGAATGGAATCTGTGCATTTCTTTTCAGAGACAACTTAGTGGAACTACGAAGGAAGATATGCGTTAACACCTGAATTTGACCATTCCAGGAATGAAATCAAGATGTTATTTCTCTATTCAAAACCAAGAGGAAGTCTATTCAGCAACTACAACAGGGTTAGGAGAGTACATGATGCCCTGATTGTGGTTGAAGGCCCGCACCAAATCATAGCCCTCAATCTCACTAGTCAACATTTACATCACAGTTAACTACGGTATTAGGCTTGTAATTAACCCGCGTGCTAGTTGAAGACCCGTAGGACGTATATTTGATGACCGTGTGTTATCCAACGGATATCGGCCATAAATTGATCTAGTGTTAATTGTAATTGTTGTTCAAATACCAATTGTTGTTCAGTTGCTATTCAATTGCTGTGCAATTCTTGTTCATTTGTTGTTCAATTGTTGTTTAATTGTTGTTAAGTTGTTGTTTAATTGTTGTTCAATTGCAGTTCAATTGTTGTTCAATTGTTGAGAGGACCGGAGAAGTGTATGGATGCGAGTTTACTTTATTTGTAGTTCGGTCCTATGCATTTAGGTGGAATTGACATTCGTTGGAGGGTTTTATGTTATTCCACGGTTTGGTGATTGGTTGGGATTTTGGATAAAATCCACCAATGTAAACACTTCCAATTGGTATAGGTGGGCCATAACCCACAGGTTCATGGTAAGATGATTATGAAAAGCAGGGAAATTGCCTTTAGGTAGTTTTTCCTACGTCAAGTGGTATCAGAGCAAGGATGTTCTTGCTTATGGAGATTTATGATTGCAAAGGTATGAAATTTCGCAGTAGTTGAATGAATGGAAAAGTTTGGCACAAGACTACAACAATAATATTGTAAGAAGAACTTTTGGAAGTTCTTAGAGATTGTAGTAGAACCTCATTCCAGCTGAGGCTTGGAATAGATAGGGACAGTGGAGTCCTTAAGAGAAGTGAGTGTAGTAACCAGAGAGAGAGCAAGATTTCTTAGTGTAAGTTCTAAGGAGAAAAGGACTTGGAAACCAGGTAGAGGAGAAACTTGGTGAGAAGATCAACTCAAGAAGGAATTTGATTGGTTGCAGGTGTAGAAGCTCACACAGAAGAGAAGATGGCTATGAAAAGTCATATGGAAGGTTCAGAAGAAGGCTCTAAGATGAAGGAAAATGGTGCTAAAATAATCTGCAGGAAATGGATGAGTCAATTGGAGCTTGACAAGGAGATGGCTGAGATAAGAGAAGAACTCAATGTGTTAACAATGCTACTAGAGGAAAACCAAAGACTAGGTTGGATATTAAAGAAGAAGCCAGTGAAGTGGCATAAGTTACAGAGAAGGCCACGACAGAGACAAGTGAAGTGGTTGATGGATAACCTTAGAGAAGTAGAGTCAGAAATGGATGTTTCCATTTGTGAACCAGAACAGGGTGAAATTTTGGGTGAAGAGGATAATGGGAGATCATCTTAAGATCTCATGGACTATTGGAATAGTTCAGAACAATTCAAAGATATGTTGACAAGGGAAGTAGATGAGGATACGAAGTCTTGTGTTTTTAAATTCATAGTTTATGTGTTTGTAGGATGTCCAGAAGATGATGGATAGTCTGGGGAAACTGTCACAAAGATGAATAAAGCTCTTGAGGTGAAGTATGATGGAGGATGCCTTTTAGAGGAGGAAGGTGTTGATTTATTGCAGCAGAAAGAATTCATAGATGAATTTCTGTTTGGTGTAAGACTCTTAGTTGAAGTTGTTATGAACTAGAAAAAGAATGAAGTTGAGAATGAAGGTTGTGATGAAATGCTGGAAAGATTTCACATGGAAATAGAGTTATTGGAAAGATTTCTCAAGGAACCTGAAGGAGAAACGAAGCTTTCAGAACCTGATAAAGAAGAGATTGTGGTTACCATGCATGATAAGGATGAAATGTCTCTAATGTTTATAGAGTTAAGTGAATGTTTTGACTCTTCAATCAATAATGTGGATGCAGGTACAAAAGACAACATTAATAAATATGATGTTGAAATTAGGGAAATTGAGCAGAGATTATTTGAAGATGAGATGAAAGATCAGAAACAGCAAGAAAGTTATGTCCTTAGAGACACGAAGGAAACAAAAGTATTAATCTAGTAGGATAAATATGGAAGAAACCAACAATTTAAAAGAGATGATTAGCAACATGAGAGTAAATTTGAGGAAGGCATTAGATTGTGAGAGTATAGCAATTAGTAGCAGAATGAAGAGTGCAAGATTAGTCTGGTAGTAATGAGAGCAGAAGTAGATATATCAATGGAGTGGCTACAAAGAAAGACAAATGAAGACTGCAGACACAGACGGGCAACGAAGAAATGGGTCAAGTGGAAGCTATTGCAACAAAAGTGGAATGGAAAGCTAATAAATGAGTTCAGAGAACTTGAAAAAATTCATATTTATTTGTTAGAGAAGGAGAGACTCAAAGGAATGGACTCATAGCAAAGAGGATCTGCTGAAATCCAAAAGGTCTATGATGGGAGATTGGTGCTTGAAGCATCAAAAGAGGGCGAAAGGTCTTGTATTTTTAAAACTAATATTTTGTTGATGAATGCAGGTATAGTATCGGGTGAGAAATTTGTTACTATAGGGATATTCATTGACTATAGTTGTGATTAAGAAAAATATCTTGATTATTCTTCATTGCAGAAAGTTGAGTATCCAACACAACTAGAGAAGGAAGCAACATACAAAGAGCCAAACGCTGAAGAAGATAAGACTAGAGAAATTGCAACGGAAGGAGGAGAAGGCACTACAAAAAACATTGATCGAATTAATGTAATTGACAAAGAGGAATTACTCTGAGGAATTTGCGGAAGTAATTGCTATAAAAACCGAAGGAATCCGGTTGACAAAGTGAGTGATGCTAGTGATGGTGAGATTTCAGATTTAGCTCTTATTAATTTCAACACTACCGAGTCAGCTGATAAAACTATAAGTGCAGATGTAGAGTCATTTCAAAACCCATTCGAAATTCAAAGACTAGAAAAGTGGGTATTCAAGTTTCTACTTGTGGTTCACAAGTTTATATTGCCAGAGGTAAAGATGGTGTGGTATGGAAGTCGAGAATCATGTTCAATAATTCTCTGAAAATACTATTTTGGGAATTCTGTGCAAAATTACAGAATGGAGTTGATACTTTAAAGGGTCAGTGGAAAAACAGAGTTTGGAATCTTGGAGGTAGCAAGTCACTGAGACTTGTGGCTGTCACATTATTACAGAAAAATGACAGACCTCATAAGCAAGAGTCTATGGAAACTTTTCTACATGGGGAGTTTGATGTAGGAGCATCCTGCTCAAATGTCATTGTTTATTTGGCTTATTTAGGGGGTGATGGTTTTCTTAATTATTTTATAAATTATGCATATTTTAAGAGGAAAATCTAAGTGTGTGGTTTATTGTAAATGTTCTCTTATAGTTTAGAATATGAGAGGAGTTGGGTCATATAGATATGTTATGAATAATGAACTCCTTAAATAGAAATTAGTTGAGTCAAAAGAGGAATACGATATTTTAGGGATTTAGTTGAGTGATTTATGGAGGAAATCATGGATTTAGAATAATCCATAAATATGTAATTAATTTTATTAATGTAGTCCTGTGTATGAGGAAGAGAAGATAGATAGGATAGAGATGATAGGGGAGAAGTAGCATTAGAGGAAAAGACAGAGATGGGTGTGAGGAAATGTGTGAGGGCCATTTCAAATGTAGAAATCAGGGCAAGCATTTTATGTATATAGTTTGATTAATGAAAGAAAGTTTTCATTATGTTATTTCATCTTGGATGATTGTTGATTGATTGAATTCCTGTTGAAGTCTTGGATAAGAGATTAGCTCCTTTAATGTTCTGTGTTGAAGCAATTCTACCATTTTGGAAGACCATTGTAATAAGTCAAATCTTTAGATATGAAAATATGCATTGAAGAAGCCTATGATGTCGGTTCTCTAATTGGGTAAGGTTGGTAGATGAATTTGTGTCTGTGTGAATCATTAGTCGAGAGCTCTATACAGGAATCCAGTGGAACGAGAGAGAGTGATCATGATTATCATGATGATCTGATCGAAGTTAAAGTAGTTATGTGTATATTAAGTGATTAAATCTCTTTGTTATAGTGATCTTTGGATTGGGAGGATCAAAGATTTGGATCTGATCGAGCTAGGAGAACTCTGTTTCACACAATACATAATTGGGGAAATTTGAACTAGAATGGAATCTGTGCCTTTCTTTTTCAGAGACAACTCAGTGGAACTACGAAGGAAGATCTGCGTTAACACTTGAATTCGACCATTCCAGGAATGAAATCAAGATGCTAATTCTCTGTTCGAAACCAAGAGGAAGTTCGTTCAGCAATTGTAGTGGGGGTAGGAGAGTATGGAATGCCTTGATTGTGGTTGAAGGCCTGCACTAAATCATAGTTGTTGATCTCACTAGTCAACGCTTATGTCACAATCAACTACGGTATTAGGCTTGTAATTAACCTGCGTGCTAGTTGAAGACCTGCAGGCCATAGATTTGATGACTGCGTGTTATCCAACAAATATCATACATAAAGTGATCTAGCATTAATTGTGATTGTTGTTCAAAAACCAATTTCTATTCAATCGTTGTTTAGTTGTTGTTCAATTGTTGTTCAGTGGTTGTTGAATTGTTGTTGAATTGTTGTTTAGTTGTTGTTCAATTGCTATTAAATTGCAGTTCAATTGCTGAGTGGACTCGTGAAGTGTATGGACGTGAGTTTATTTTATTTGGAGTTCGGTCTTATGCATTCAGGTGGAATCGACGTTCGTTGGCGGGTTCTGTGTTATTCCGTTGTTTAGTGATTTGTCGAGTTTTTGGATAAAATCCACCAATGTAAACACTTCTGATTGGTATAGGTGGGCCATAATCCACAGGTTCACGATAAGGTGATTATGAAAAGCAGGGAAATTTCCTTTAGGTGGTTTTTCCTGTGTCAATAAGGGGCTACAATGACAATAGTAATGGGGGGATCACTAGTATTATAGGGACTTGACAGTGAAATAACCTCAAATCGCCACAAGGGAAATTGAATTTATTAGCCAATAGAGAAAGAGACATAGTATCAAAGAAAAGAGTCTACAACTGATCACAACAATGCCCTATCACAACTAGATCACTAGATAGAAAAAAGGAAACAACATAACAACATATTTAGGAATATGAAGATGTCAGAGGAGCAGGGTACCTTGCACTTGTTCCAACTTGTGTAGTGGGCTTGGACCCACATTTAAGATGACTCTCTAGGTGATCCAAGTGGCACCCAAAATCTCAAGGCAATACCTCTAGTGGTGGTTCACTCTTAGGATATTATTCCAGAAGGAAATGATATCATTCTTATCCTCATGTTTCTCCTTCAAAACTTGGCCTAATAGGGTTTTCAACTGCCATTGTAACGTGATGAAGTGCATGTATTGGTTCCTTCTTCCATTTATATGATCAGGATCAAGAAGGAAATTATATATCTCCTCCATAATTTCTATATTTGAGTAGGCCTGGCGATCATGAATAACATTTATCTCAGGTTGATGAATCTCCTCTCAAATGCTAAGGGGAGTCACTAAATGATAAATCATTGTTACTTCTTATGCTTGGGTTTGGGCACATGTCCAACCTTGTTGGCCATGCTCGTTAGGCCCTATGCAGTTGCACATCCTTTGGCTAGGAATTACAATCAAGGAGGAATTCCACACTTTTAAAACTTTAGGACCTAGTACAATGTTCCCACCCACTCCCACGAGTGGCCAGCATTCACTTTCAAACACTAGAAGCAAGGGTAATTGGAGGCCAGTGTGGGTCACTCCCTCTGTTGCATCATAAACAACCAAACCCTACATTGGGAAAGGACGAGTCTCACTCCATCTTCCAGCTAAACACACTCTGATAATAATTAGAGGAAGTTTAATCCCACCGATGACAGGGTTGTACTCCTAATCTGGAATAAATACCCAACTTCATGCAATGCCAACACAAGCTAAGGGATCCTTAAGAGGAAATACCATGACATCGGGGAAAATAAAATCTCACATGCATATTGCATGGGAGGGGAGGGACACATCACCCCCACTCTTAATTGCAGTGGGAGGTGGTAGACTCCCCTCCCAACCTCCCCTTACAGTTGTCCATGCACCCAAATCAGAGGGACAAAATGAAAAAATTTTGAACATTGACATGTGTAGGAATTTTGTAGCATGATGTAATAAACAAGGTTTCTTGTAATTTAAGTAGCAAATATTAGGGCTTGAAGGGTCCTAAGGACAACGTATCACCCTATGTTATATCTCTCTAATATACTTGTAGGGTTTGACAATTGTGCTCGCCCTAATATTCCAAGGCTTTAACCAAGGAGGGTTTATTGTACCATTGATTGTAATTCCTAATTACCTAGGTACACAAGATTATTCTTCTTGAGTGTTTTTTTCAATGCCATTATAACAATCAGGTGTTTGAAATACTAATCTAGGGTTGATTTTAGGATTCCTACAAGACTTTTGATATACTCAAGGATATGTGGAATTGAGATTCTTTGTATAGGTGTTGTTTAATGTGGTATGTTTCCAAGCAAGTGAAACCATGTGTGGTTCTTATGTGTATTCATCCATGGCTATAGTTTTATCCATCTAACATTAGATAATTGTCGTTTTTTTATAGATGTTGAAACATGTCTCTAGCTTAAAAACATTTCTATTTAAATATTTAAAAAAGGAGTTCGAGGAAATGTTTTCTTGCACCCATTGTAGTGTAACCAATAGAAATATTAAGAGCATAAAATCAAATAATTAACAAGAAGTATCAAAAAAATGAGTGTAATGGTAATAGTAGCCAAAATAACATACCTTGATTATTAGGAACACAATGTTCACTTACATCTTGAAGGGGGCAACCCCTAGTATAACAAAGCTCAATTATAACTACATTGCTTATACCTCTATATATACTACTTTCTACCCTTAGAACATTTTAGTGGGTGGAACCTTCTAGTAAACCCTCTTACAATAGTTACACTCATACAACTACTAGCATTTTCTTACTGATGATAACCTTTCACACATAACAATATATCAATCTATCTATTAAGGGTTGAGGAGACTAGCATAGGACCATAATAACAAAAGAAGAACAGTGAGCTGACAGTGGCTCCGTCTTAGTTTTACTCAGATCACACTTGAGTTTTCATAATTTATCTTAGGAAATGCAAGTTTTTATGGTAACATTTTTGCCTTGTTGGCAAGGATAAAGTCCATTTCCCAAGAGACGACATTGGAAGAGTTGTAAACCTTGAGGATATTCTCCAGGTGACTCCTTCGAAGAACAAAGACCTTGTTCTTACATATTTTGAAGAATTTATGCTTGTGAGGTGGGATAAGAATCATTGTGAAGGCATTGACAACTCACATTGAATTTGTTATTATTATGAATATATTTAAATGTCATATAATAATTTTATATTAAGAATTGAATGAATTCACCATTTCCCTCTTATTATTCTTATTAAAGTACTTGATATATATATAATATATATTCAAATAGTTTATTTAAATCTGGAGTTGAAATATTTTTGAAAAAGTGCAAGGTTTAAACATCATACTCACACTTTTTTTTTTACTTTTAATTACTTTATTTTTTTTTGAAGTTGATATGAAATTATATTACATCATTTTTGTCTAGGTAAATCCTCTTTGTTAATAGAGACGATCCCTCTAGCCCAATGAGTGGGTCTAGCAACCGAGGTGACAATCTACCAAACACTTTCCTAAGTTACAATTGAAAAGAGACGAAGAAGATGGAATGCCTCTTTCTGATGCTATCTCGATCTCCTTTGTTGAAGACCTTGAATCACTTGTGTCATGGGATCGTTCCTACTGTTCACAATGTTTATGCACTTGCAAAATAGATCAAGACACAACAAGGTATGCAAATACAAATAGCATATTCAAAAGTAACCTGCTTAACTGATCAAGGAATGTTAAGCTAAATGATACATGAGCATACACATTTAGGGAAAATGAACCAAAAGTTGTATATTAATAGAAAATAAAGGGAAGCATACAACCAAGAATTGATGTTAATAGGCTCTCCTTGAATGAATATCCAGGTTCAATATAAGCTCTCCAAGCACTCCTTCTCCAAGCCAAATGAGTAGCATATAGGCACAATCTTAGCATAAGGGTGCAAATAGACATAGACCAACCATTTGGGAATGGGAGAGGATGAATATATAGGCTGGGAAAGGGGGTTAAGATCTCTCTAAAGATGGGAGTAGGCCCTTATCTCAAGGAGGTAGCTCATAGGGATAAGACTAAGAGGCCAAGTTGGGAGAATTTGACCTCATCTATGTTCAACAACCTCCATCTCACCGCTCTGGAAGCTTCTAGATCATGAAGTGTCTCAACCTCTTTGGGAAAACTGTCTTTTTGGGATCATCACAGGTATACAAGTGAACAGAGCGATGCCACTGCGGGTCAAGTACAAGGCAACATGCGACCATCATTTTTTTTAGTCTCATAAGAGCGATGATTGTCAAATCAGGGTTATAGAGCTATTTCCTTCAGGGGAAGCACAAGGAATTTTCCTATAAATGTCTTAGGAAGGATCTAAGCTTCATATATGAATGATTACATTGCATATTGGTAATTTTTCAGGTAGTTCGGGGTATGTCATAGGGAAGTGCAGGAGGTGTGACAAAATATTTTGTAACAGATGCCCCCTAAAGCATGAAGGCACAACGAGCAGTGATGGCTGAGATGATTTACGAGCTTTTGCAAGGACGAGGACAATCACTCTCAGAGACATGCAAATCAAGGACTCATATACATATACATATATAAGATAAAAAACGTGAATCTATGGTATGGATGCAACCATCCAGATGATAAGGGCTATATGAAAGGATCCATGGTATGGGTGCAACCACCCAAATGATAAGGATCTTCTGTCAATCTAAGATCCAAGGTATGGTCGTAGCCATCCGATATAGAAGGATCATCATAAATGTAAAGTCCCATGGTATGGCCATAGCCATATGTATAGCACAAACATGTGTACAATCATGAATAACATAGAACTCCATCCAGCCTAAGTCATATCAGATAAGACTCAGGGTTTTGCTCTCCATCCCGACCCGATCAAAGTATGAATTCTAACATGCGAATGAATGTGTTGAAGTTGAACACGCTAGAAAACTACTTGCTACTGGCCAATGATGTGGACCATTAACATGCATGAGAGAAACCACCGATAATGACAATGGTTCTCAAGGTACGACAATAAAATCTGTGAATGTGATAATGAAACTGAATTCGAACACTCATGGAATCATCCAATCGAAGGCCAATGATGAAGACCTGTCATCAGGTGCAAAGAACTTTCCATTAAGGCATGCAAGCTCTAAGGTACTGAAAGGGAGTTTCAAAGTCAACTTCCTGGATAATGAGCTGAAGTCAACAAGAAGCAACTCGTCGAAGGAGGGAAATGATGAGTCCCCCAAAATTATCACGAAACAAGGAATAAAGTGGAATGAAATGAATAAGAACCAAGACTGTAAAAATGGGTTAGACAATGTATAAGTAAATAACTACAGATAGGACTTCTCTTGAACACTGGCGACACCACTCCGGAGTGTGGCAACATTTGGCTCAACATAGGACTAAAGGTCATGATGAAAAAATGGAATAGTCAAATGAGAGGCAAGGAGGACAAGTGACTGAGTGAGGATATCCCAAATCCGACACAAAAGCAGAAGAGTGTCATGTTCAAGAGCGACATGTTGCCTATATAAAGGATGCTACATTTTCATTTTCGCCCCACTAATTCTAGTGAGTACCCCAAGTATTTTTATCACAAGCTTGAAGGGGATGACATATGCTTTTCATGTAAGTTCATTCTTCGAATGAATCCATCCTAGTAAGTTTTATGAATCCTAGGAAGGAGAAACTCGATATCATCATGGTGATGATTCTTTCATTGTAAAATTTTAATGAGTTTGACGTAAGAATAACTCGATATATTTTTCAAATGTAGAGAGTTTGAAAAAGAGATGAAAGAGAAAATCCATCATGTCCCTTTTCATAATTTGTCCCTTGAACCTGAAAAGGTAGTAAACAATATTCGAGAGAACCTCTTAACCATGTCGACCAAGGCAACCCACATCCATAAGGAACATGAGAATCAACTAGAAAACATGAGGAAAAAAACCCACAACACCATGGCTATCCAGGAAATGGAAAGACTAGGCAAAACCACTATCAATCCCAGTAGTCCTCCATGCCAATGACATATCATAACTGTTGAAAATAATACTGAGAGGGGGGGTGAATCAGTATAATCTATTTCTTTTAACAAATCTTCCTTATTTACACTTTGAATTATTTTTGCATATTAGTACCATAAAATAATGAGCAAGAAAAA
>APFE031402655.1:0-14748 GCA_000404065.3 Pinus taeda | reverse complement strand
AACGGTCCTATACACTTATGTACCTGGAATGAGATTTCACCCTCGGGATACAATGCTGGAAAATAATGATAGCTCGTACATTTAACAACACCATAAGTCGTCTCTAGCCTAGACCTCTAAATGTTTTCTTTGATGTTCCAAATGCTCCTTAGGTTAATTTAGGTAAATTTTAACATTGATCTTGGATTAAGTTTTAGTTTTAAGGTTCAAAGATCGATATCACGTGAATACACATATGATGCAACTAATATGAGAAAAAATAATTCTTTTCATTTCGTTGAAAGATATCTAGTGTAGGGAAAAACACAAACATTGAGGCAATAATTATGTATGAAACAAGCAAAGCTTCCTAACTAGAACTTTCACTTTCACTATTCCAATGCACCTATCAAAAGTAAAATGATTTTTTTTACTCTTCTTCTCAATGGATGAAAATTCACTTTTCAGCTTTCAACACTAAGCAATGTAATCTTTGCTCAATAATAATCCCAAAAATGACATTTGAATGCAATGTAATCTAATGCAATTCAAAATGAAAACTTTGAGATGAAAGCTAAGAAAATGCAAATGTGATTTCTTCTATGGTTCTCAAAAGAACTAATAATGCTTTAATCAACAACAAATGAATATTCCTTTCACACATACAAGCAACAAACAATAAACTCAATTGACTCAATAACTAAATACTCAACCAAAATTCACTTTCACTACTTCAAACAATGGGATGGGATTTTGCAAACCAATAAGAAATCAACAAAAATAATGGAAAATTGTATGCACACAGAGCATGAGCACACTTCAGATATCAAGACACACTAGACATTTCTAATAAAAACCCTAAAATAATCTCATTTTTTTATCAATGCTATTTTTATGGTAAAAATTTGCGCTGATAAGGTGGATCAACACTATTTTTGTGGTCAAAACCCATGTTGACAAGGTCATCAGCGCGATTGTAATGAGAAAAATCAGCGCTGACAGCGCGACTATTTCAGATAAAAAGGGTGTCGAGCAAGAAAGAATTAGGAAAATGAGGAGAAATCCAAAGAGAGATCTAGACTTGACACTCTAAAGAATGTACTAATAATGCACACCCAAAATGACCTGAAATCACAGATCACAAGGAGGTTTGTCAAACTAATAAAAAAGACCAAACATAAATAGGAGGTTTGAAGGGTTATAAGCTCCTTAGTTGAGTTGCCATTTTTTTTTCTAGACTATCCTTTTTGCGGATAGAAATGATCTCGCTAGTCCTGTGGGAGGATCTAGCAACAAAATAGACAAATATGTGAAAACTTTCCTAGTTTATATCAGAAAATACAAAGGAGGATAGATGACCTACCTCACTCTAATGCTAAAATCCATTGATGTATTTCTCGATCTTCTCGTTTCCAATTTAATCCTCTCTATGCTGTTGTGGATGAATATCTGCAAGGAAGATCAAATAGAGTTGACAAAGTCATACATGGAACAATTCATTCTAACATAAACTATGTGAAGGTTCAAGGAGTATCACACTAACTGAGTAGTGATTTACACACTTATGGAAAGTAAACACATAATGTATTATTAATAGAAAGTAAGGGAAGCATACAACCACTTAAGCCTTGATGTTGGAAGCCTCCTTTGGATGACTTTTCAAGTCCTAGCCAAGACCTTCAAGCACTCCTTTCTCCTTAGTAAAATGGGCAACATTTAGGCATAGTTCATCACTAGGAAGGCAACCAAGCAACAACCAACCATTAGCTAACCAAAATTAGATGTTAGGGGTTTTATTTATGGGGAAGGAGAGGGAGTTGAGGATCCATAAAAGGAGGGAGAGGTTCCACATTTCAAGTGGAAGATCCATGAAAGTAGGATCAAGAACTAGGAATGGGAGGTCTCATATAATCCTCATTCAAATGAAACCAACTCATTGTTATTGAGACTTATAATAGAAGAATATTCTCCTCCATTTTAGGAAAAAGTGCTTGAAGAGAGCCAATACAGATTTTGCTATCAAAAGGCACTTCCAGCGCTAGTCACTAGTTAGACAAAGGGTAACCAACGCAGGTTTGTCTGCTAAAAGTAACATTGGACTTGCAAAACAATGTTTCGGAAATTTCTTCAAAATTTATCCAAGACAAGTCTTCTTCTTCCTTCAGAGATGCTTCTGAACATGTTTCATCGTGAATACATTGTTTTTGACATCCTTTGTCACTTTGCAACACTTGCGACATTGATGACACAAAGTGTGAAACTTAGGATATGAGATTGGGAGTGTGACAAAACACTGTATAACAAGATTCTAACCTAATTATATTTTATCTTGAAAGTCATACCCCGAGATTCCCTCATCATCTTGCTTTTCAAATTCCAGTTTTTGTTAATACTAGATGAGTATTTCGTATAGTTTTTGAGGAAGGAGCTTCTACGTGCATTATGTCGATTTCTTGCTGGAAATATTTAGGTTTTCCAACCATCAATCAGTTACCTACCACTCTGAAAGACTTTGATGGAAGAGGTTTTCATCCATATGGGATCTTGAACGATTTTCCCATCAAGCTAGAGGGAAAATTGATAGTGATCGAAGTTGAAGTTGTTGATGCTTAGCTTGATTAGAACATTTTTCTTGTTTGAAGATGGACCTACGCTATGTCAATGGTGGTCTCATCGTTGTTTCGAATGATTCAATTTCCTCACAAAGGGAAAATTATCAAAGTAGAATAGCTGTGTTACTACACTTCGGACCCTAAATCTATGGTAGCATACCTTTTTTGGAAAAATGAATACTCTTTATGAGGATATTGGTGTTGGTTTAATCAAAGATTCATCATTGATAGGAACCTTTGCGATGCCTCCACCGAATTTTTGTTCTATTTTTTCTGAGGTTAACATGATTACATTAAGCACTATGAAATATTTTGATCCGTGTATAATGCCTTTAGAGTCTGAATTATCCTCTTATGGAAATGAGAAGCCTTTGGTCCCTCTTGAATTGGCTTATCGGGCAGTACAATCATTTTCTGACCCTTCATCTTCTAATATTGATCGAGTGGATATGATCAATGATGATTATTCTCCTTTACCTTGGTTAGAATCGTTCTCACTCTTTGATCCTTTCAACTTTACGTTTCCAACTAATGAAAGCATCGTGGAGGTTATGACTTCGGATGCAATGCCTTAGAATAATCACCATCATCGTTCATCTTTTGTACTTGACCCTGATGACATCGAGAATAATTTTCAAAATGGTTTTCACCTGAGATAGTAAATAGTCTAGAATCACCCATTTTAGTATTTCAAACTGAGTCTGAAAGGAATTTTGGGAACATATCTGCAATGAATACCATTGACATCTCAGTTAAAACAGGGATTGTTGAAAATATTCACGTAGGTGCCTCATGCCCAATCGAAGAAATTCAAACATATAAGGTCTTATTTCAAGAAGTCTGCGACATTTTTTCCTGGTCCTATGAGGGAATGACAGGAATTGACCCAAGCATTGTAGTACACAAAATTAAGACTTATCCGGATGCCAAACCTATTAGACAATGATTACGGCTGGCGCATTCGCGAAAAGCTGCTACGATTAAAGCTGAGGTAGAGAAATTTCTCAAAGAAGGTTTCATTTACCTAGTTTCCTTAACTGATTGGGTGTCCAATATCGTCCCTGTTAACAAGAAACAAGGAACCATTAGAGTATGCATCGGTTATAGGGATATTAATAAGGCTTGTCCAAAAGACAATTATCCTACTCCTTATGTCGATTAAATCATCGACGAATGTGCTAGAAATGAAATGTTCTCATTTATGGACAAATTTTTAGGCTACAATCAAATCAACATACTACCAGCTGATCAACACAAAACTGCATTCATCTTCCCATGGCGAACTTTTTCCTATCGAAAACTCCCATTTGATTTGAAGAGCGCGGACACAAATTTTCAATGGGCAATGTCTTATGCATTTCACGATTTCAAGCATATTGTGCAACCATATTTAGATGACTTTCTAGCTCACTCATCAAGAATGGAAAATCATCCAATGCATGTAAGAGAAATTTTTATAGGATGTTGTCATTACAATATTCGCTTGAATCCACATAAGTGTGTTTTCTGTGTGCAATCTGGTTGATTGCTAGGATTTTTTTTGTTTCAAAGGAAGGCATTTGTGTCAGTCCATTGAAGGTTGAGGCTATTTTGAATTTTCCTGTTGCTTCCAATATTCGCCAACTCCAGATTTTTCAAGAGAAAGAAAAATTTCTACGTTGATTTATCCAGAACAACACTGAGTTAGCTAAAGGTTTTAATCGACTTTTGAAAAAGGGCATCTCATTTATACGGGATGAAGTGGCTGAAAGGGCGTTTGATGCACTTAAATATGCATTGACCCATACACCACTGTTGCATCCTCTTGATTATCATTGAGACTACTTTTTATACTTAACCGCGTCTGACGCCACCATTGGTATGGTTCTAGTTTAGGAAGATGAATCGAAGGAAGAGGATCTGATATATTAATTAAGTCATAATTTGACCAAAATTGAAGCAAAATATGCACGTGGAGAAATTGGCCTTGACAGCTATTCAAACTATCCAACGTTTTTGCCACTACATTTTATTGTGCAAAACTACTGTAATTTCTGATTGCTACCCCATTGTTTACATTCTTACGAACCAATTGTCCATGGGCACGTATTCCAAATGGATAGTCATCCTATAGGAATTCGATTTGGAATTCATTGAATCCAAATATAATAAATCATTGGTATTTGCTAAACTATTATGTGACTTTTCCCGTACTGAAACTAAAAACGTGGTAGAATATTTTCTTCCAGACGAATATATCTTTCTAATCAGTACTTTAAACCTTGGTATGGAGATATATCAACATTTATCTTCAGACCTAGAAATTTTGGCCAAAACTGAGTCAAAATGATCATCGCCATATCCGATCTCAATCCCTGAAATACAATATTGTTGGCGATACACTTTATCATCATGGTGCCGATTCTATTTTTTGATGATGTTTAACTCACAAGGATGCCAAAAAAGAATTAAATGATTGCCATTATAGAGCTTGTGGTGGTCATATGTCAGGGTTTTACACTACTCAAAAGATCCCGCACGCAAGGTATTTCTGGCCTTCTATGTTCAAAGATTGTATAACCGTGGTCCGGAAATGCCATAATTGTAAAATCTATGATTAGAAAATGCTTGCACTTCTAGGTAATCTTCACCCAGTCATTGTTGTTGGTCCTTTTGCGAAATGGGGCATTGCCTTTCTTACATGTAGCCCTCACTCGACCGGGGGAGCTTGGGTGCGTTATCCTTGCGGTAGATTATCTTACAAAATGGCCTGAGGCAATGCCTACATACAAGGATAATGTTGAAACACCAGCCATTTTTGTGTTCAATCATGTAATTTCTCAGTTCAGAGTACCACAAGCTATCGTCACGGACCATGGTAGCCATTTTCAAAACCATATGATGACTGGTCTTACCACAAATCTAGGCCTATGTCATGACAGTTATACCCCATATTACTCGCAGGAAAATGGCCAAGAGGAAGCCATTAACAAGGTTTTAACCACCATGATTAAATGGATTATGGGGACTCATAAACGAGAATGACCTCTAATTCTTTATCCAACCTTGTGGGCATACCGTACTACAATAAAAAATTCAACTGGTTTTACTCCTTTCCAGCTTGTCTTCAACATGGAAGTAGTTCTACCGATTGAATATGAGATAACATATTTGAAACTGACAATTGAATTATTACCAGCTACTTCTATTGAAGAGGAATGCTTTCTGTACTTAACGCATTTCAATGAGACTCGCCATGACACTACATTAGCTAGCGAGGCCTAAAAGAAACAAGTTAAATCACATTATGATCAAAATGGAAAACCTCGTTCATATGCAGAAGGTGCTTTAGTCTTGGTCTATGATCAAGAGCATGATAAGTTGGGCGCTGGTAAGTTCGAGCCTATGTGGCATGGCCATTATATTGTAAAATGTGCACTAGAAAAATGGGCCTATGAACTAGTGGATTATGACGAAACTCCTTTGGGAAAGCTCGGAAATGGTGTTTACCTAAAGAGATATTATTCTTAGCTTGTTGAGTGAAACATTTGTATATTATTGTACCATGGTTCGTGTGTGACAATTTATAACAATTTTTGCAATTTTTTCAGCTACTTATCCTTCTCATCTTGTGTTACAATTAATTTACAGATGCCAACATTTCCTCAAAATTACATTAGCTTCGTTGATGGCACTAGTCATAGTACATAGAATTTGTCTTCCGCAACCTGCAAGGTCATTTATTCACCCATAGATGAGTTAGTTTTATGGGATATGCCTTGGTCGAACAATGAAAAATATTGTAGAATATAGCGAGGTGATTGAGTTATTATTTGATGCCATTGAATTTGGAATTCATTGGTTGATCGTTAGGTTAGTTTCACAACTCGTAGTATTACATATGAATGGTGTTTATTCAGTTAGAAGTGCTTCCATGTTAAGGATGTTTTTGCGGGTTTGTCTCTTGGAAAAAGAATTTGATTATATTGAGTATCGACATATTCCGAGAAATTTAAACACATTAACAGATGCATTATCTAATTATGTGTTAAATTGGCACTTGTAAAACATTTGTAAAGAAATTAATGCAATATTCATTCACATATTGTACAAGATAAAACATAAATAGAAGTAGTAGTTTCATTAGATAAAAGTCTGTAAATAGTGTGGCTTTTACAAAAAATGTCATCCAAGTATATCCTCGTGGCCTTTATTTTCTGAAAATGTCAATACATCATCAAAAATAAAAAATCCAGTCCTCAGACTAGTCACTACGCATGATGATGATCATGGTATCATATAATAGTACGTGCTACTCATAGTAGGAAATGGCTAATAGGAACAAGAACTCCTACAGTATGCCTTTGGTAATGGAGAGGAGAATTATCTATAGCGACATCTGGAATGTCTAGAGTCAGACTCTCAAGATTGTGCTCTATCTCTGTTAGTATCTCTGCTGCCTCAGGGTTCTGTACTATAGGAGTTGTTGACTTCTCACCCCCTTGATCATATCTACGTAATATGGTTGGTCTCATTGGGGCCACATCTGCATGATCGTTTTGGATAATTAGCTTTGGATGCCAAAAATAAAATAAAAAATGAAAAATTTCAAAAATCAACCAAAATGTGAAGTTTTACCTATAGCACCCAACTACATCCAGGAGGTAGTGGCATGTCCGGATCTTCTGTGTAGTCCATCCCTGCATATGGAAAATATTCGATCACAGTGATCTAGTTTTCCAACTACTTGAAGAAGTCAGGGGTATATATAATTGTTGGATCCTCTCCACCTCCATGGTGTGTCATAAGTGTAGCCCATTTCAACATGTGTGGGTCACATAACCCTCCTCTCTCTACAGATACCTGTGGAGCCAGAAGAGGAATATGATCCAAGGCAAATGAAATAACAAAGGCACCATGTCCAATTTTTTTGGTTTTTCTCATTTGGACCCAGGTTAGTTGCCCCTTCAGATTGGAAACTACAACCTCACTCTAGTTAAAAATGGTACCCTGAATGTAATTAACAGCTGTTTGCATCTGAGCCTTCATCAGTAAATGCAAATCTGCACTACCACACAACCGTGTAATAGTGAACCCAATGGTTTTCAAAGGAATTTGTGCAATGGTTATGATGTCAATATGGTCATCTTTGAGAGTAGATATATCAGTACAATGTTGTATCAAATAGGTAACAATGGTTTTGCCACCTCGCTTATGCTGATACAAGTTGATTTCCTTGCCACGAAATGGAAGTACAGTCATGAATTAAATGTCATCAACATCAATGACAAGTTTGTGTTCCCTGATTATGAAACATTCATCCTGAACATTCCACTTCCCTACTATCCATTCTAGCAAGTCCAATTGGTCCTTCATGCCCAGAATGGTAAAAAACTTGTACAAACCACAATTTTTCAATCCCTCTATGGTTGCTGGATCATTCAGAGCAACTATATCTTGTTCTTTTTGCTCACATTCTCTCCATTCCATGTTTGTGGTTCAAAAGGCCACAATTAAACATTAAAAATAATTACAATGAATTATGGAGAGATTTAGAAAAAAAATAGGTGTTTTTTCTATTTATTTTCTTGCTCTTGACGTTGTGCGTAGTTGAATTCAACAAACAGTGTGAATGTGTGAATTTTATTTCCTTGAAATTGCACACATAACGTTAAAATATAGGTCGATGTGCGCAGGACTGATAAGGGTGACTAGTGCACATCGAGGGCGAAAATCAATTTGAAAACAATTACCCAAAAAACCTAATTCTATGGTGAAAAGATAAATGAATGACATGAAAATGAAGAGCTCGGATAGGCCATTTACCTGGAGGAGATGAATTCTGATGTCGTCTGACGGCTTTCCCGGATTCAACTTCGAAAGTTTCTGGTAAAAAATGACTTCTATCACTCTCAAAAGGGTAAAAACACAAATGGTGAAAACTTTTTACTATTTGGGATTTTTATAAGTTTTTAGGGCTAACTAAATATTATATGCCTATTGAATTTTAGAAACCAATTTTATAATGTTTTAATGTTATTTTTTGAGTAGAGATAATTATTTCAAGTTTAAATATGCAGGTTACAGGTTAATTACAGAAACAGATCGTTTTGGTATTGAGTATATTTTTATCACTTTTTTGAACTCGTTAAAACTTACAAAAAAGTGAAACCATGGAGTCCTCTTTACGCCCTTTTTAGAGTCTTCAAAAACAAAAAGGTCATTGAGTACTTGATTATTCGAACTCATAAAAGTAAATGAACAACCATCTATTTAGTATAAGTTTACCCATTTTATGGACTGAACTAGATTATTTACAAAAAAAGGTATACATTGATTAATCATGGTCAACAAAGTTCTCGTTTGCATTATTTTAACCTTTTTTGGGCTTGAGAGACTAAACTTACGAAAAAGAACATTATGGACTTTACTTATGTTTTTCTCTTAACTCCCTAAAACTAAAAAACACCGAGCTTTACTTTCTCCGGGCTCGTTTAAATTTTATGGTAAAAGAACTGAACGAGATTCCTTTTCGTGTCTTTTCAAACTCTTTAAACATGAAAATGACATCGATTTATCCCTTTACTAGACTCATAAAATTAAATAGTTTAGGACTCGTTAAGCATGACGAGACCAGACCACTCCTTCCTAGGGTTTGTTAAAAATACTTCGAAGGACTCATCCGAAGTGTGAGCTTACAAGACAAGCATATGTTATCCTCCTCAACCTTGTAAAAAATAAAGAGGTACTTTCCAGTAATGGTGGGGGAAAAGAAAGAAGGAAACTTTGTTTTTGTTTATAAAAGGCAGTATGTCGCTCTTGAACATGACACTCTGTCAATTTCATGTATGGGTTGGGAAATCCATTTGCTACTCAATTAACCATACCTCATTGAAATTATTTAATTTTTTGGGTTTTATTTTTGGGTCAAATGATGCAAAGTCATCATGTTGTGTCTTTGATACGTTCAAGAGAAGTTCAACCTTAGTCAAATTAACTTTTCAGTCTTAGCCTTCGGTTGCGGTGACCATACCTGAGTCAGTTTTGGATTACTCCAAACTATTATTCTTTAAAACTTGACATGATTTTCGTGTCGTAGGCCCTCCTACAACGGATCAATTCCTATCAACTTCGTCTTATTATTTAGGAAGTTGATCTAGAAACCTTCAGTACCTTGAAGCCTGCATGCCTTAATGGCAGGTTTCGCGCCTTCAACGACAGGTTCTCATCATTGGCCTTCGATTGAATGATTCTATGAGTGTTCGACATCAAATCATATATTCAAACTTCATGGATTGTACTGAAAGTACCTCGAGAGCCATTGTCATTATTCGTGGTTTCTCTCACACTATTAACGATTCACATCATTAACCGTAATCAAGTGGTTTCTACCATGTTCGACTTCGAGATGTTCACTCGCATGGCTAGATTCATACTACGAATTGAGAGATGGAGATCAAGACCCTAGATCTAGTTTCATCTATCGAGGCTATGTGGAGTTATTAAATATTCATGATTGTAAATATAGATCCTTTGATGGCGACACCCATACTATGTCGTTCATTGACTTGGATCTTCAGATGTGTTTCCATACTGCACTTTGAGACATTTATGATCTGAGTATGGGAATGCCTACCTCAACGATGATATTATATATTTCATTGTAACATTTGTTTGATTTTTTAAGTTCTTTGACTATAATCTCTAACCCTAAACCTTCACATGATAAAGCACTTCAGTCATCAAAATATTTCTTCTGACTTTGCGCTTTAGGGGGGAATCTATTACATGTTATTTTATTACATTAGGCAAATGGCCATTGGTTTGGATCTCTTGCTATACACAAATGTGTTTCGGAGCATTACCCTGCAAAGTTTGAATCTAAATTATCCCAAATAAAGTGAAATTTCTAGATCCTATGGTACAAAACCTTGATTTTGGATATATTTGCAGTTTCCTAGATAATTTATGCACATATGCAGAGAATATCATTATTAGCTACGCATAAATACATATTATCTTCCACTATGACCTATGAACATGAATTGAAGAATGTACAAATAAAAAGTAAAGTCTAGAAGCATTGTTGGTAGCATCTATCCCAACCAACAAGCTTTGAATGAGTGCCTATTCAGTACTAATCCTTCCCATCATGGAGTAACTCCCCTTCTTTTGTTGTACCTCTATCCCATTAATAGTGCATCTCATCCCTTGGAGAATGGATCCATAACTTCCCATTCTTGGCCTATAATGCCACTACAATTCTGAGGATTGGGAGAGGACTGTAGGAAGTAGGTTTATGCTGTTGAGATTATGTCGAAAGTCTTTTCTTGCAAAGGAGAGGGTTGGAGATTGTAGAAGGGACTTGCAACATCAAGGCTATATGGTTGTAAGGCTCTTCTCCAATTTTATGAATATAAAATCATTTTTTCTTTCTTAGTTACATCTTCATTGATTTAATTTGTAGGATTCCTTGATCACCTACATGGATTTTGGTTGTATATTGATCAATTTATGATATATAATTTGTTAATTAGTCCATTTATCTCTTTCATTATATGTTGTATGCTTTGATCTCTTATTTGTCTCTATCTTTGCGGATCTATTTCAAGATAGTACGAAGAAGATGTTAGGAGTGACGAGAGGACATCTAGAGCATCAAGGAGCAAATGTTTTTGTTAATTAGTCAATTTGTCTCTTTCATTATATGTTGTATGCTTTGATCTCTTATTTGTCTCTATCTTTGTAGATCTATTTCAAGATAGTACGAAGAAGATGTTTGGAGTGACGAGAGGACATCTAGAGCATCAAGGAGCGAATGGTCGAAATATTTGAGGGACTTCATCAATCATTTCTTGAAATAGATAAGAGGCCTCTATCATTCTATTTTATTTCACTCAATCAGAGCCTAGGGAAAGGTAACAAATCCTGTTTGTTTATTACTAGGGTTCTTTGAAGTCTAGGGAGATTGCTCTTTTCCGAAAGAGGGATTTGTCCTCATAAAAAGGGGATAAGGAATTTAGTGTTTATGGGTTAAGGGATTATGGGTTGTGATAATGGGGCCCCTAATCCCCTTATCACAACAATTTGGGGTTCCCCTATCAATTTCTCTCGTTGCCTTCCCTTTAGGCCCCCTAGCCCCTATGACATGAGGTCCTAAGGCCCCTTCTCATTATCTAATGCTACGATTATGAATCTCAGTAAACCATGCTCGAACCTCTCACTTCTACCCATCCATGCTACCCTTACGTCCGCTTGCCCCGTTTAATACACCAAAAGACCCCCTTCTCCAAAAATTTATGATAATTGAACATTTGGAGGTGGTCATTTAACAACTACCTTTAAAATTTTAATTCTAATGACTTTTTGGTAGTGGTGGTGGTGGAGGGGGGGTTGTCCAAAAATTACTCCAAAAGTTACATTGTTGTGACTTTTATGGGTGGTTGGGGGATTCTAAGTTAGGGTGTAGGGTTTAAAGGGTTAGTGGCTCAGGGTTTAAGGGACCAAGGGGTTAATGGTTTATGAATTATGAGTGTAGAGGTTAACAGATAATGGCTTGGGGGTTAAGGGAATACGAAATTTAGTGGTCCTTATCCCAACTATTGTGGGTTCCCCTATCAATTGCTCTCATTTCCTTCCCTTTACGCCCCCTAGCCCCTATGCCATGAGGTCCTAAGGCCCCTTCTCATTCTCTATTACTAGGATTATATATCTCAATAAACCGTGCTCGAACCTCTCATTTCTACCCATCCATGCTACCTTATGTCCCTTTGCTTTGTTCAATACACCAAAAGATCCCCCTGCCCCAAAATTCACAAGAATTGAACATTTGGAGGCAGTCATTTAACAATCACCTCTAAAAGTTTAATTCTAATGACTTTTTTTTAGGGGGGGCGGGGGTTGTCAAAAACCACCTCCAAAGTTTTACATTGGCGTGACTTTTAATGGGGGTTGTGAAACAAACCCCCTTAAACGTCACAAGAATTGAACTTTTGGAGGTGGGTTTGTACACACCACACCCCCCCCGCCCCCCCCTCCCCCCTCCCCCCCCCCCAAAAAAAAAAAGTCATGAGAATTTAACCTTTTAGAGGCAGTTGTTAAAGGACTTATATGAAATGTTCAATTCTTCATGACTTTTTTTTGGGGGTGGAGGGAACGGAGGGGTGGGGGAGGGGGAGTGGGTTCAAAAAATACCCCAAAAGTTAATTCTTCAATGAATTTAGGTGGGTTGTTAAAAACCACATGAAAAATATATTTGGGAAATAATTTAAATCCCCGTACCCCCCCCGTCCCCAAACACCACCACCCCACCCCACCCCCCCAACAAAAGTCATGAGAAAATACTTTTAGAGGCAGTTGTTAGAAACCCTCCACCACAAAAAAAGGGTTCACGTTCATTTTTCATGACTTTTGTAGGGGGGAAGGGTTTAAAAAATACCATGAAAAATATGTTTAGGGGAAGTAATTTAATCCTCTTCCTTGCCCCCACCTCCCCCAAAGTTCAATTTTGACTTTCTGGGGGGTTTTCAAAAAGCCTCCATGAAAAATATATCTAGGGAAAATAATTTAAAAACACCCATGATCTAAAATCTCTCATTTACCAACTTAATCCAAGTTCTTTTCTTCAGTTGATGTTAGCATAATTGCATAAAATAGCATGTAAAAACTATGTATGCAAAACTCTTGAAGAAACAACATTAAGGAGACCATAAAGATAATGCACACAAAAAGTTTGATAAAAAATAATGTCCAGTGTGGACTACGTCTCTGAGCCTTGCTTCAATAGTGGAGAGGCCACTTCATTAATCTCATTAAAAAAAGGAAGTACATGGAAGAATACATTATTATACCTCCATTCCTGGAAGTGACTTGAAATTTGACTGCTCAAAACACAACAATCACAATACCAGCAGGTCTATCTCATCCAAATGAGACTTTTTACTGTATGCATATCCTACTTCTGAAAGGCGCATTGATGTCTCAAACTTCGAGCCAAACAATTAATGAAGAAGGCGGGTTTATGCCATGACCCTTGAAATTCGCTGCTCAAATGCAAAACTGACTACACCATAGCGATCCTTTCAAAATTCTGGTTAAAATGAGTATACAGTTGGCCACATTCCGCCACCTGTAATTCTGGCTTCATAGGGAATATTTAAAATTCCTCACAGCATCAAAAGAATATTCTTTGGGAATATTCCTCTCTCGAAATTCGTGTAGCGTGGTTTCTCCTTCCAAGTTCCATCACATCACGGTTCCTAACTAGTCTAGGTTTTGTAGCCCATCAATGTTCCAAAATCTAAGTTTTGTTCTGGGTTAGTTCCTCTGCTCAACATTTGGATGAACAAAGGTTTTAAATAAATTTTGCCTGGGTGAATTTTCCAATAGTCCACACTAGTGCATTGGTCACCTTTAGGCCCCCTAGCCCATATGCCATGAGGTACTAAGTCCCCTTCTCGTTCTCTAGTGCTAGGATTATAGATCTCAGTAAATCATGCTTGAATCTCTCACTTCTACCCATCCATCCTACCCTTATGTCCCCTTTCACCATTTAATACCCCAAAATATCCCCTTCTCCCAAAATTAATGAGAATTGAACATTTCGAGGTGGTCATTTAACAACTACCTTTAAAAGTTTAATTCTAATGACTTTTTTTTTGGGGCGGGGGGGTGGTTGTCCAAAACTGCCTCCAAAAGTTACATTGTTGTGACTTTTAAGGGTGGTTTAGGGATTAGTGGTTAAAGGGTTAGTGGTTTATGGTTTAAGTGATCAAGGTGTTGATAGGTTATGAGTTATAAGTGCAGGGATTAAGGGATTATGACTTGGGGGTCAAGGGGCTAGGGAATTCAGTGGTTATGGGTTGTGATAATGAGGCCCTAATATCCTTATCACAACTATTAGGAGTTCCCCTATCAGTTTCTCTCATTTCCTTTCCTTTACGCCCCCTAAACCCTATCCCATGAGGTCCTATGGCCCCTTCTCATTCTCTAATGCTAAGATCATATATCTCGGTAAACCATGCTCGAACCTCTCAATTCTACCCATCCATTCTACCCTTATGTCCCCTTGGCTCGTTCAATACACCAAAATATCCCCCTCCCCCAAAATTCATGAGAATTTAACATTTGGAGGTGGTCATTTAACAACCACCTCTAAAAATTTAATTCTAATGACTTT
>APFE031402653.1:0-13107 GCA_000404065.3 Pinus taeda | reverse complement strand
AGGAACAAGTCGAAAGAGAACATCACCTCCACTGACCCTCCAAGAAAAGTGGGAAGAAAGTCAAACAAAGAGATAAGGGATGAGATAGCTGCAAAAGAAATGGCTACGGGGACCCAACAGCCAATGGATACATATTTAGACAGGACCAAAGGAAGTGGAGAGAAGGTGAAGGAGAAATCAGGGGCCCACACCAAATAAGGTAAATGATGATTTTGGTCTCTTGGAATTGTAGGGGGATGGGCTCCTCCCTAAAAGCTAATGCAGTCCGTGACCTTTTGAAATCAGAACAACCGGACTTCCTCCTACTCCAGGAGACCAAAATTACTGAACAAGAATTCAAAGGCAGCATGAAAAGAAGCAGAAGTTATGAAGGAATAGCAATAAGTGCAGTAGGAGCCTCAGGAGGAATAGGGACAATTTGGAACAAAAATAGATGGAAACTGAAAGACTTCAGGCAGAATAGATGGTGGATTAGATTAGACATGCAAAACACAATCCTGACAGAAGAATACTCTATTTACAATGTCTACGCCCCCCCTCACTTTAGAGAGAAAGCTTCGTGCTGGGAGTCAATCTCCTCAGATCTATTGACTGCCCAGGGAAGGAATATCTTCCTGGGAGGTGATCTGAACTTAATAAGGAACGCAGAAGAGAAGATGGGAGGGAACTTCTATGTAGATCCTTCAAGAGAAGCTTTGGAAGAAATCATCCAAGCCCACAGTCTAGTCGACATCCCACCCCAAAATGAACGGTTTACATGGTAAAATAAGAGGACGGGAAAGAACAATATCAAAGAAAGGCTGGATCGTATCTTGGCACAAGAGAGAATAGTAGCCAACTTCCAAAGGATTCAAAGCACAATTATCCAAGGCTACATTTCAGATCACAAACCAGTGGCGCTGCGCTTGGACAAAGGGAAATACACGGGGCCGATTCCCTTTAAGTATAACAAAGCATGGGACAGCAGCGAGGACTTCAGAGAGCTGATTAAGGACCAATGGGCCATGGAAATATCAGGCTCCCCTCACTACATATGGGAAACTAAGCTCAAACATCTTCGGACAGCCATCAAGCAATGGGCAAGGCAATTCGCAGCAGAGCAAGGAAGAAAGAAAACCGATCTTCAACTGAAGCTAGCTCAGTGGAACCAAGAAAAAGAATGTGTCCAAGATACTGAAGAAGACCAAAGGAAGGAAAATGATCTGTATAAGGAACTGTATAAACAGAATCGAATGGAAGAGGAAGAGCAAAGGCAGAAGTCTAGATGCCTATGGCTCAATTCAGGAGACAAAAATACCTCCTTTTTTCATAATAGCCTCAAGCTTAGGTGAGCAGGGAATAACATCGAAAGGATAAATGTGGAGGAAAGGGTCCTAACTGAACAAGAGGAGATTAAGGACGCAGCGTCCAGGCATTTTCAAACCCTCCTAACTGGTGATCCGAATTACTTAGAAAACCCGGATTTCCTCAACATAATGGAGAACAAGATTTCAGAAGCCCAAAATGCAGATTTGGACAAGGAGGTCACGACAGAGGAAATAGAATGGTCAATTCTCAGCATGCCTTCAGACAAGGCGCCTGGCCCCGATGGCTTCACAGTGGCCTTTTACAAAACTCACTGGGAAATCATCAAGAAGGATTATATTATAATGGCAAAAAACTTCTTCACTAAATGCAAAATGGGCAGCAGCATTAAATCCTCCCATCTGGCTCTCATCCCTAAAGACCCTAACCCTGAAACTTTTGATAGATTCCGCCCTATATCCTTGTGCAATGTATCCTATAAAATCATCACCAAGATTTTGGCAAACAGGCTCAAAAAAATTCTCCCTTCCATCATCTCGGAGAATCAAGGAGGCTTCGTCCCTAGAAGACATATAACAGACAATGTTATTCTCATTCAGGAGGCTATTCACAGCAGTATATCTAGAAATGAAAGGGGCATGATCATCAAACTCGACATGGCGAACGCCTTTGACTGGGTTAACCACTCTTTCCTGCAAACCGTTTTGAAGAAGTTTGGTATCTCCGAGCACTTCACCAGCAGGGTCATGGAATGCATCTCTTCCAATTGGACAGCTCCCCTCATCAATGGTAGACCATGCTCCACCTTCAAAAGTTCAAGAGGATTGAGGCAAGGATGCCCGCTCTCTCCTTTTCTCTACATTATCATGGCTGAAACTTTAAGCTTGCATCTGGAGAATAAGCGAAATCTAAAGGAAATAACAGGGATAGACATAGTCCGTGGAGCCAAAGGGATTAACCACTCCCTTTTCGCGGATGATACCCTTTTAATAGGGGGCGCTTCAAGTCTGATGGCCAGAAGATTTAAGGAAACTTTGGACCTCTTCCTCCAAGCTTCTGGAGGTAAACTTAGCAACAGCAAGTGCATGATTTACACCTGGAATGTCCCTAGACACATAACCCAGAGAATCTCTTTAATCATGGAGATCCCTGCCCAAGGGAACTGGTCTCACTTCAAGTATTTGGGGCTGCCTTTAGCCAAGGACTCTATCAAGACTGAGATATGGGTAAAGCTAATTGAAAAACTGAGAGGGAAGCTCCAGAGATGGGGAATGTATTGGCTTAACTTAGCAGGCAGAACAATTCTTATCAAGGTTGTCCTCTCAGCCCTTCCAATCTATCAATTCGCCACTACTCTTGCTCCAGCAAGCATCCATAAGCACATGGAGTTGATAATTCGAAGCTTCTTGTGGCAAGGAGGAAAGCAAGACACCAAAAAATTCAGCTTGGTTAAATGGAGCAAGGTCACTTTTCCTCTAGAAAAAGGAGGGCTTGGAATTAGAGTCCCAAGGCTTGCAAACATAGCTATGGGTTTCAAACTGATCTGGAGGATTCTTAGTGAGAAAGGAGCATGGTGGACTGAGATCATCAAGAAAAAATACCTGAACGAGGTCAACAGCAATATCCTCTCTGAAACTATTATTGACAGACAATGCACTCCTGTATGGAAGCTTATCAAAAAATCTCTCCCCCAATTCAAATCCCATATCTCAAGAGCCCCGGCCAATGGTAGAGGAATCAGCATTTGGGATGACAGAATTATGGGCTCGGAGGCTAGAGGTTCTCTCCCTAATTTCAGGCCCCTGCAACAATGGATGATGGAGGCAAACCTCAAAACTCTCTATGACATCTCTCGGTGGGACCAGAACGTTTGGAATGGATGGAAATCTCTCGCCCTCCCCAATGATCTCATGAACATCTGGGCTGACCTCAAATATTCTCTCGTTGGCTCAACTCCCACTAATAGAATGTGAGATGACAAGTTTGTCTGGGATCCCAGCGGAGGTTGTTACACGGTAAAAGAGGGATACAGAGCCCTTCAGAACGCCTCTCCAATAAATAACTGGTCTCTACACAAAGTAGCTTGGAGAACCGAAAGCCTGCCTAAGGTTAAACTGTTCAATTGGACCCTCCTTCATGGCAAAATCCTTACTGCGGAAAACCTCAGGAAGAAGGGCATCCAAGGTCCCTCAATCTGCTGTATGTGTAGGGAGGAGGAGGAAAGTTGCAGCCATCTCTTTATAGAGTGCCCCTTTGCCAGAACTTGCTGGAATCTCATCGCCAGCCCTCTAAACACTGGCGAACTCCCCAACCAAATCACTATCCTTCAAAAGAGCTGGGGGAAATGTCTTCCTCAAACCAACAAAAGAAAGAACCTAGCCTCAAGAATGTGGAATAGTATTCCCCCAAATCTTTGCTGGCAGATTTGGATTGCCAGAAATAAGTGCATTTTTAACAACAGGAAGCCTTGTATTTCTAGAACCATAGCCAAAATGCTAGCGCTCATTTCTGAGACCATTGAAACCAATGGTATCATCCAGACTGACTCGGATCAGACTGATGCAAGGGTAAAAGAATGGATGAACAAATTCAATTATGAAGCAAGAACTCAAAAAAAGTCAAATATAGGAAAAGGAAATTAGGATTGGAAGCTAAGAGGAACCAAGGAAGAAGTTAAAAACTGGATTCAAAAACAAAGAAGACCAACCCTTCATTTTGATGGAGCATCAAAAAATTACCCGGGCCAAGCAGGGGCTGGTGGAATCATCAAAGACTCCCAAGGGAAAATCATAGTCAAATATGAATGGGGTCTTGGACCCATGACCAACAACAAAGTTGAGGCCTATAGCCTCCTTTTGGGAACCTCCATCGCCCGAAAATTAGGCCTCCAAAACCTTCTCATCTTGGGGGACTCTACAATTATCATAGTGTCCATGTCCTCTGGGAAAGAATTCATGCAAATGGCCCTAAACAGAATCAAAGGTAGGATAATGGAGAACATCAGGAGCATCAGCGAAGTCACCTTTAAGCACGTTCTCAGAGGAAACAACACAGAGGCGGATGAACAAGCTAACAACGCCGCAGGTAGGAAGACAGGCCAGGTCAAGGAAAATGATCAAGTTTATGAAAAAGTCATTCCATAGGTAGGCTCCTCCTCCCAGGCACATAAGTCACCTCAGGCATCTCCTTCAGCGGATTCGGTCCTTCTCCAAATGTCCCTACTCTCCTCCTTATCGCCTCGAGATCCCAAACTGGCAGCTAATGATCACATTCCACCCTCAGGACCTGGAAACGATCACCATGTTCTATCTCAGCATGAACCATCCTCAGAACAGCGCAGCCAGAATCAGGACGCATGAACGAGCCCATCACCTCCGCGGGCTCATAGACAGCAGCGCCATCATTCAGAAGGATCTCTCCCCTCCCAAGATCAGATTTTCTCAGAGATGGGTCAAGCATCGGGATAGTTCCACTGCCGCTATTTATTGAAGCTCGGTTGTTAGTCTCCCCACAGTTCAGAACAACGCAAGGCTCCTCCTTAGCGACTCCACCAAACGAAGACTTCTCTGGGAAGCGGCCTCTCGAGTTTCAGTTCTCCACTCCCCGCCTTTGGTAAAAGCTAGTGTCTGTTTCGTGGTTTTATTTCCTTCTGATCTCTTGTGTGTTTTTCGCTGCAGAGACCCCGGCTCCTCTTCACAGGTTTTTTTCCTCACCCTCCAGCGCTCCTCGTTCCCTTCTCACCAGTTCTCTTCCCCCTGTTTGAGCGTCCCTCTTCTCGTCCCTCCCTTTCTCCCTGATCACCACCATTCTCCTCTCTGCTCAGCCACCTGCAGTCCTTCTCACATCATGGCCGATCAACCTGATCAGCAAAATCCCAAGGAAACTACTATCAATATCGACAGGCTCTACAGCAAAGACTGTACTATGTGAAAAACCCATACTTTTATGATCAACAGACTCATGAAGCAGCTCAGTGAACTGAAGGATGATTATGAAGCAGACACCAGATCAAAGCGGAAGAAACTCGAGAAGCAGAAGGTTGAAATCGAGAATCTGAAGGGAAGGTGCAGCCATTTGGAGGAAGCCATAGAGCAAATCAGAGCTACCAAGCTGAGGCCTCCACAAAAGCTAGTGGCGCCAGGAGAGACCCCCTCCCTGATGACTCGGTCACTCAGAAACTCCCCTAATTACTTATGGTCTGTAAATTCTGTCGGTTATGTGGTGTGTTCGTCAGGAAATATAGCCGTTTTCTTTTTAATTTCAGTCACAGAAGCAGAAAAGAGGAGAATGGATCTGCGTACCCGGTTTTGATCCTCTTTGCCCAAACCCCCGATATCTATGTACTAGAACTATGGTTTTGAATTTTATAATACAAAAGTAACCGACTTTGTTAAAAAAAAATAATTTTTTCTCAACATTTTAAGCTTCAACTGAAGGATGCTCCAACCCCCTCGTTTATAGGCTCCAACCTAAAGGATGCTCCAATGCCTTGGTTTACCAGCTCCAACCAGAAAAATGCTTTAACATCCTAGTTTATATGTTCGACATGAAGGATGCTCCAAAACCATATTCACCAACTACAATTAGAAGGATGCAATATTTTTTGCAGGCTTTAACATACTCTAGAATCACGTTGCCACTGTGAATTGTTCTCATGCTCCAACCTAAAGGAGAATCCACTCTCCTACCTTGCACCACCCTATCACCCTGCTAAGCAAGTTTCCACTTGTGTTGAAGGATCCATCCTTCAGCTCACCATGACAGACCACAATTCACAATTTTTAGACTAGATCCACCTATCTCTTATCTACTCAATCAAGATAAACAAATAATTTTATTGCCACACAAATATTTTTACTGTCGCTCCTCTTACAACATCAGCAACATTACCAAATCATCATCAACACATCAAGCTATGAATCTCAATGTTTAAAAAACTATCATACATTCACAAAACCTAACTCAACATCTTGCTCAATATCAAACAATAGAAGTTTCTTGCCTAGTATATAAATAAAAATAAGCAAATACTCTGATCTCTACTAAAGACGTTATAATTGTGATCAACAACATATAATTGTATTAAAAAAGATACCCATGCCCATCTCAATTTCATCATTTAGGTTAATCACATCCCCTTTATGGAATATATTTTGTCAGTGAGTCCAAAACCTCTATGACCTATTCATGCTAAAACTAGATTATGCCCATAAAATATTATATCACCGGGGATTCAGAAGCATCCACCTCCAAGCATTGATTGTTGTGTGTTTCCTAAACCCAATTCTACTCAAGAATGAGCTCAAAAATCATATATCGAATTAATCATTAGATAAAATGCCCATTTCATGGAATGTTAGAAAAAATGGCCACTAACCAGTGATGGTGTTAATATTTCCTTCTAACACTCACTATATGTTCGAAATGATGACACACTTAAAATGAACTAAAGTTAATTTGACATTGGTGAAGGAATATCACAAGTATGAATATAATTGAAGCATGTCATATCATCCAAATGTAGCAATATATTGCAACCATACAGTGACCAAACATAATGTATTTAATTGTATATTTTGTTGCTCCAACTGTTCGAGCACATATAATGTAGCCATATGAACGATCACATGTCAGTATTTACATTAAGCTCACTTTCAACTCAAATCTTATAAAACTGATGTCTTCCTAGTCCAGCGTTTTGTCCTTTAAGGTGTTGAAGAACAAGATCATCTCAATTGCTAAATGGTACTTCGATAGGAAGTGCACTCTAGTACAAACCCTAGGAAGTTGTAATGGTCAGCAAAATGGAGATTTCTATAATGATGATAAAATCCTTTAGGTTGTTTAATTAAAGAACTAAGAACATTGAAAAACGTTCAATCTTCATACTAGTGCTACAATTAAGTGTTTGCAATGTGATTTTCATGTGTAAATAGGCCCGAAATAATCAATGACCCCTGTTTTATCGTTAATATTCCTATGAAAAATATGCTCATGGGTCTGCTCATGTTCTAGCTCAATTTCCTTCACCAATAGTTTCAAATTAATATTTGAAGCAGTCATTTTAAGAGATTGAATCCTCATTCAAATAGGTCTGAAAAAGGTGTTTATATATTTAATTCTCAAGTTAGTATAAAAAAAAAAAATCACTACAAAGATATCTGTACCCTTGCAGAACTCCACATATTAATAAGCACTTCAAAAAGCTCTAACTTCACAGAGTTCACATCTAGAATATTCTTCAATAATGCACAACAAACTTCACTTTTGTTCCTTGGGGTGTATATAGTTAATATTTGAGTAAATATATTAGCAGATAAACAAAAAAATGTAATGAAAAAATAGGTTTCCTTTTTTTCTTTTTTCTGATTCCTAACTCCTATTTTATTAGTTAAATATTATTCTATTATTTCCTTAAAAAAAACATTTTAATGATCGAAATTCCCTTAATAAAATTGAATGTATAATAAATTTTTAAAAATACCTTTTAAAAATTGTCCAACGGGGCATAAAGTTGAGTGTATTATGTTAAGGCACTTCGTGTTGTATAGGTCACTCATTTGAAAATATATGGGTGAAAATCTGAGCATGCTAAGGGTTAATGTGGTCCAAGCTGGGTGTGGTCCCCAGGGGTTGGAAATATTGAGAGGGGGGTGAATAAATATTTATCATGAATTAGTATTTTTGAACCTCATAGAGCATAAATTATCACTAACATCATATCAACATAAATCAACATCACATGAAAAATAAACAATACCACTCAACAATGCACAAACACCAAGATAGTAGAGACCATATTTTTAGGTGGAAACCGTTAAGGGAGAAAAACAACGAAATGTTTCTTAATATCTATCTTTAATAAAATTAACATCAATATTTTAAGCTCCAACTAAATGAGGCTCCAACTCCCTCATTTACAAGCTCCAACCTAAAGGACGCTCCAATTTCTTGGTTTACTAGCTCCAACTAGAACAATGCTCCAACATCCTAGTTTATAGGTTCAACTTG
Organism: Pinus taeda; assembly: GCA_000404065.3. Taxonomy (NCBI): domain Eukaryota; kingdom Viridiplantae; phylum Streptophyta; class Pinopsida; order Pinales; family Pinaceae; genus Pinus; species Pinus taeda. The sequence continues at coordinate 4,791 of APFE031402653.1, read as the reverse complement.
AAGGATGCTACAAAACCATATTCACGAGCTGCAACAGGAAGGAGGCAATAATTTTTGCAAGCTCTAACATACCCTAGAATCACACTACCACCCTGAAGTGTTCTCATGATCCAACCTAAAGGAGACTCCACTATACCGCCTTGTGCCACCCTGCCACCCTGATGAGAAAGTTGCCACTTGTGCTGAAGGCTCCAACCTTAATCTCACCACGATGGACAACATTTCACAATTTTTAGACTAGATCGATCTATCTATTTTCTACTAAATCAAGATAAACAAATAAGTTTAATGCCACACAGTTATTTTTATTTTCAGTTCTCTTACAACATCAATAACATTACCAAACTATCATCGATATAAACCACTGTTTCATGATCAACACGTCAAGCTATGAATATGTTTGTTTAATAAATTATCATATATTCACAAACCCTACCTCAACATACGGATCAATATCAAACCCTAGTAGTTTCTTGCTTAGATATAAATAAAAATTAGCAATACTCTAATCTCACCTAAATACGTTATAAATGTGATCAATGGCATATAATTGTATTCGAAAAGATACCCATGTCCATCTCAATTTCATCATTCTCGTTAATCACATCCCCTTTATGGAATCTATTTTGTCAATGAGTCCAAAATCTCTATGATGTGCTCATGTAAAAACTAGATTATGGTCATAAAATATTATATCACCAGGGATTCACAAGCATCCACCTCCAAACATTGATCATTGTGTGTTTTCCTGAACTAAGTTCTACTCAAGAATGAGCTCAAAAATCATATATCCAATTAATCATTAGATAAAATTCCCATTTCATGGCATGCTAGATAAAATACGCACTAACCGATGATGGTGTTAAGATTTCCTTCTCCAACTCATTATTTGTTCGAAATGATGACACATTTAACAGGAACTAAAGTTAATTTCACCTTTAACTGAATGCGTTTGCCACTACGTCCGCACGACTGTCGCACATCATGGGCACACCTGTACCCATGATCTTAGTTTTTCGACTCTCCCATCCATTGGTGGTCATCACGAGCGCTCGTCCAACTTGAGACCTAGATACTAAGGTTGCAAGGGAATGGTAAGATACACTAGCTCATCAATCTCATTGTTGCTGCATGAAAATAAGAAGCTAGATAATCAGATAAAATATGGAGATGTCCAACAAAATTTGTATGACTAGTGCTTTCAACTAAATCTTCTACATTCCGACACGTTCTGCTAGCATCACTATGAGTAGAGGAAGAATGGCTAGTGAAAGACGAAGCAACTTCCGACTTGGTACTGAACGATGCCAATCTACGACACAAGAGCGATTTATGCCCGGACTATGTGGACTCTCGTTTCGATCATGTGGAAACCTTCCTTATGAGTGCCTTTGCGTGTGGTGATCACACAGGTCCTCTAAGTAATAGTACTCATTGCTAATTTTCTCTCATCATGACTAGAAATGGTGGCTTTAGGTATTTTTGACATCAATTCTCATGTGTCTTACAGGTTTGGTTTCTTCAAGGTGGTCTACATCTTATTTTTGTTCTGAAGAATATGGATATGATATTTTTTGTTTGCTATTATGTTGTGCTTCTTTTGGATACCGTGGAAGCGAAGTATTTTTAAGTATTGCTATGGACCTTAAGCATTTTTGTTTGGTTTCATCTCAGCATATTTGGCCATAGGTGATATAATGAGAAAAACGTTTTTATATCTACTAGCACAATAGTTTCATTCGGAGAAATTGATTTCGCTACAGGGCTTGAGCCTTTGTGTTTGGTTCCCTCTTAACATATGTGGCCATAGGTGATATAATGCATAGTTACCAAATTCGGTCGTACTGGAAGAAAAAGTTCGGAAATTCGATAGTTTGATTCAGTTCGTTAATTAATACATGGATTTGAAATTCGATACAATGCACGGTTTATTTGGTTCATGGATTAATATAGTAAGACTAACCAAAATTATAAATTTCTATTTAATAGTCTTCACAAACCCCTTTGGGATTGGGGAAATGGCATACAGTCGGATGAACACCTCTTATTATGAAAGAAGAATTTGTATAGGAAATTTGTTAGCATTGCTTTAATATTTGTAAAAATCTATGAAGTTTGATTTATACAATAATATAGAATAAGTTATTTAGATAATGGATATTGGCAAAATAAAAGAAGAATATATGTAATTTATATATTTAGAATCGGTAAATTTATCAAATTTAAATAAAAAATTGAAGTTAGTGATTTTATAAAAAAAACAAATTAAGATAGACATTTTTTATTGGGATTTGAAGTATAATGGAATAATAGGTGTAGCTATTATACGTCATAAATTAGAATTTAAGTTTGGTTTTTGGTGTGTAATTGGATTTCTAAATCTCAATCTGGCCGATATTGCTGTTTTCACAAACCTAGTTTGCAAGTGTTCCGAATCCTAATGGGTCCGACAATGCTGTTTTCACAAACCTAGTTTGCAAGATTTCCGAATCTGTACGATCTACGTCAACGCTTCCCTTCCGGATCAAAATTTGACATCCAAGAATCTTCTGCTTCCATTAGCCCCAAGTCAATTCATCACCGGAGATGAATAAAGCAACAAACTCAAACATCCCAAACCCGCTCACACATTACTATTCCACGCTCTCTCCACGCAGTCAACCCACAAAGTTGAAACCACTGGTTAACGTTAAGGAGTTTGAACGTTAAAGCGGGGCTTTGCCATTGCGACCATTAGACAATCGTTTATCTTCCGTCTGTTCCACGAACGAACAATCTGTAATTAATTTGAATTTTATTCAACAATCCAGGGTCAGGGTGTGCCTCCGCTCCTCCCCTCTATGTATGCATATAAAACCGAATCTCCCTCGTAATGCATTGTATGCATGCATCAAATATTTCATCCGCAACTACTCACTATCTCAAATATTTCATATGCAAGTATAGCTTCATAGCTCTCATTATCTCCAATATTTACACACTATTTCCATAGCTCTCATTATCTCCAATACTTACATGCTATCAACCATCTACCCCATCCACAGAAGATTGTCACGATACCAAAGCCTTCGTTGAACATAAGAGCAGAAAAGGATGATGCGTTACCCTAGGAAAATGAAAACTAATGTTTCTGTCATTCTACTTACTACCGTCGCCCTACTTATGTCGACGTTGTTGCTTAAGGAAGGCCCCTTTCTTCGGGTTGCAGCTTCTCCTGCACCTCAACCCGACGGAAATGCTCGCAGTAACATTCAATCTTCTCTTAAAGCCGCGGCAGCAGGAGGATGGCAATAGGTTGGAGGTGATGGTCGCAACCCCCTACTCGTGCTTGCTGCCCGTCAACCCAATCCCCATCTGCCAACTCCTTCACACAAACGGAACATTCATTCTTCAGTTGGGGCGTGGGCAGCAGGACTTTCTGTGTGCCGTCCAGCTTCACCTCAATGCCCACGCAATGCTCCAAGTCCTCCTGGATTGTCCAATGGCAAGGCGGAGTTAGTGAGGAATAGAGCTCCATTGATGCTCGAAAGCACGCGTCAGCAGATCAAGTTAACATCGCAGTCGAAGGAGAACCGCACAGAAGTAGTAACGTTCACAACACCCTTCCTAAACCCAATCCCCATCTTCCAACTCCTTCACACCAACGTAACGTTCATTCTTCCGTTGAGGCGTCACTTTCTATGTGCCCTCCAGCTGCACCTCAATGCCCAGGCAATGCTCCAAGTCCTCCTGGATGTTGCAAAGCAAAATCAGAGGAGGAGCAGCAAGTGAAAGCTAACGGCAAGGGTGAGTTATTGAGGAGTTATGAGAGCTCCATTGATGCTGGAAAGCACGCGTCAGCGCATCATATTAACATGGCAGTCGAAGGAGACCGGTTTCGCGATTCAGTCACCGCTCACACTCAATCCTTTAAATGTACCAGGAAATTAATTGGCTCTTGAACCAAACACAGTTTCTTCCACCACACAGAGGCCTGCCTCATATTCATGTTTCTCGTGCCCCGTATTTCTTTCGTGGAAGTATTGTTATAGGATTTCATGCTAATCATTTGCAAGAATATAGATATCCATTCATGATTTAATAGCAAAATAAAATTTGAAAATGGTGGTTTTCATAATCAAATTTGAAATTGGTGGTTTGCTGATCCAATTCGTGTTTCTAAATGTGGTTGTTACTATTAAAAATATTAAATGTAGAAAAATAAATAATACATATTGTAGAAAAGTATATTTTTGAAAAAAACTAAAATAAAAAGATTTAGTAAAAATTTGAAGTAGGAGGTTGGTAAAATTTGTTGGGAAGAAGTCTATAAAATAAACCACCATGAATCAAGAAATAATACACATTGTAGAAAAGTATTTTTTTGAAAAAAACTAAAACAAAAAGATTTAGGTAAAAAGGTTGGGAGACCTTGAAGTAGGAGGCTGCTAAAATCTGTTGGGAAGAAGTCTATAAAATAAACCACCAGGAATCAATGAGAGGGAAGATTTTAGAGGCAAGAAGGTCTTAGCTCGAGGGAACTATGGGAGATAGTTCAAGGTTGGATGGAAGGTGCTCTATTCTGAAATATTACCTAAGAAGTAAGGGGTAGTTGAACTTTTGTTAAATCATTCTTTCAATTTTATTTTTGCATAGTTCAATAACCTATGGTGATAGAAGAGGAGCAAGAATGTGTATTTGTGTTGATATTGATGTTATAATATCCACATGCAAGATTATGTATTATCTTTTTTATTGTTGTTCTTTGTCTAATATTTTGATATGCACACACCTAGGAGAACCATGTCAAAA
>APFE031402648.1:0-13003 GCA_000404065.3 Pinus taeda | reverse complement strand
TGGTATCAGAGCAAAGGTGATCAAAGCGAAGAATAGTATACAAAGAAGGGAGAAGTTTGAAGTTTGACGTCCCTAATTATAGAATTCGAATTCTTATCACATCTCAAATTTCACCAATGGCGTTCAACGGTTTAAGACTCGAGTATGCCCTTGATGGCAGCTCGAATTATATAGTCTGGAAGGATCGCATGGAAGCGGTACTAGAGGACAACGGTCTAAAGGACTTCATTGATCAAGAAGTCCCCAAGCCAACAACAGCGAATGCCCAAGAATTGGCAGAATGGAAGAAATGTGTGGCTAGAGGGAGGAGAATCCTCCTGGAGGGAGTTCGAGATCACATTTTCTCGAGCCTCCATGGGAAGGCGACACTATTTTCAATGTGGAAAACATTGAAGGATCTATATCAGAACAACAACAATCAAAGGAAGTTGGGCTAAAAGACAAGCTTTGGAAAATCAAGTGTGAAAAGGGCGACACGATCTCTACATATCTGAACAAGCTCACCACCAGCAGGGATGAGCTTGGAAGTGTAGGGATCACGACAATCGATAATGGCGAACCTTTACCACATCATGGTAGAAGGTAAGCCATTGATCATTGTTCTTTATGTGGATGATCTAATTTTGACAGGTGATGATCAGTTGATCAATTCTTGCAAGGAGGACCTTGCAAGAAAGTTCGAGATGAAAGACATGGGTCTTGTGCACTACTTTCTAGGCATGGAAGTGTGGGAGAAGGATGGGGAAGTGTTTGTGTCTTAAGGCAAGTATGCCAATGAGATACTCAGGCGATTCCACATGGAGAAGTGCAAGCCCATGCAGACTCCTCTAGCTGGTAACTGGAGGAAGGAGGCTGCTACTTCAGGTGAGGTAGTAGCTGCTACCGTTTATCGACAACTTGTGGGTTCATTGATGTATCTAGCGAACACACGACCAGATTTGTGTTTTGCGGTGAACCAGCTGAGTCAAGCTATGGTTCAGCCTACCAAGTTGTTTTGGAAGGTAGCGAAGCATGTGCTAAGATACCTCAGAGGCACATCTCAATATGGATTGTGGTACAGTCGGAAAGAGGGAGTGAAGCTTCAGGGCTTCACAGATGCAGATTGGGCAGGGAGTTCATCAGACTGGAAGAGCACTTCTGGAGGAATATTCAACCTTGGTTCAGTTGCAGTTTCCTGGTACAACAGGAAACAGAGGTCAGTTGTACCTAGCTCAGCAGAGGTTGAATACATGGCTGACAGTTAGGCAGCATGTGAGGCCATTTTGATGCGGAAGATTCTAGGGGGATTGTTTGGTCAAAGGATGGATCCAACTGTGATCTACTATGATAATCAGAGTTGTATCAAACTCTCTAAGAATCCAGTATTTCATGACAGGTCTAAGCGCATAGATATTCGGTATCATCATCTTCGAGACTGTGTGGTGAAGAGGATCATGTTGTCGCTGTATGTTTCAACCGAGGAACAGGATGCAGATATTTTGACTAAGGCATTGTCAAAATGCAAGCTCGAGTTCCACAAAGACAGGATTGGGGTGACTGATAATCCCTTTCTTTTTGAGAGGGAATGTTTAAAATAGTAGCAAGAAATGCTAAAAATAGAAGTGATAAAAATAACACTGCTATAAATTAGCATTTCGGGATACATTCCAATTTTAGTTAGCTCCTAAAATAAAATTGAGAATTAAAACTCGAATTTGATCTTAGAAGTTGTTTGTAAAATAACTAATTAATTCATCTTGAGTTAATTAGTTGTAGAAAATCAAACATGAAGTCTATGTGAAGACATGCAACAACTTCCCCTTTGATTGAGGAAGTTATCACTTGATTAAGGATTGGTAATAGCTTTATTTAAAACTCATCCCCATATGATTATCTTTGTTTATGAACAAAACTAGAGGAAACAATAGCTAAAGTTGAGTAAAACTAATCAGTAACAAATTAGATGAATCTAAGCAAGAAAAAATGATTTTTATGTGCAAAAATTCACTAATGGAGCGATGGCTTCTCAATCAATAGAATGATAGCATCTCATAAGGGAAAGTGGCAGCATCATAGGCAAGGCATGACAACAGAAGACTAGCCAAGCTAAAGACTATTTTATGACAGAATCAAATCAAGTATAGCGAAATCCATAGGATCCCCTGATCCTGAGGATTTGCTTTTATCTATTTACTTTCTAAATGTAATATATAAGGCCAAGATGAAAAATTGCACAAAGTTCAGAATTTCACAGTTTGTAATTATTGTTTTCGACATATAATATTGTCATCTTGGATGTTGTAACTTGTTTACTTATTTTAATGAAGAAAGATTTCATTTAACTCATACTTATATTCTGAGTATCCCTTAACGAAGACTTCTAGTGAATCTGGGCCTAGTTAAGAGAAGATCTATTGCTTCACCTGTGTCATAATATTTTCTATTTCATTCTTGATTATTTGTTAATGTTAAGTTAATATTACTTTTGATTATTGCAAGGATTGTCAATTCATTTTTCTTTTGTTGTTCATTCGAGATTCAGATTTATCCGTGTGTTATATGTGAGTAATACTTTTGATTGAATTGGTTGTGCTAGTTCCAGCTCATATCATTGTTCATTTCAAGTAATTTGTCATAGATTTCAAAGATAGAATTGATCGATTTATGCTTCTACAGTCATTTTCTATTCAGTTACCATTAGTTATTCTTGTATCATTTGTTGTTCAATTCAGATTTTCTGTTCAATTCAAAATTTCTATTCAATTACCATTGTTGTCAATTGTTATAGTTCTCTTTCATGAGTGGGTGAGTTAGCTTCAATTATATCTAAGACTGCCACATGTGATTCTTTACAAGTTGGATTCAGATCCATTTTCTTTCATGATAGGTTAAGTAGAATTGCAGAGCACGTTATGAATTTATTTCAGAGTTGTTCGGATTGAGTTTGAAGAAGACATTCATTAGTAATTGCAATTATTTGTTATTAGTTAACCTATGAATTCACTACATAGTGTTGACACTCTTGAAATAAAAAAACTTGCCTCAGGTTGACAATTAATGTAAGAATTAAGATTTCTTGTAAAAAGACATCTTAGTGCACCAACATTTTGGCACTATTCCCCAGAAGAGTGTTCTAAAGTGATTTCATTTTAATCTTGTTGCAGAAGCATTGGGTTCTAAAAACTGGAGGTAATAACCTGCATACTTAGCAAGTAAAGTGCTTGCTTACCAGCCTGCATTTCAGCAACATCTTAGAGGTTAAATAGGAATTGGGTTTTATGAATGACTAGGAATAGAAAGATAGAAAAAGAACAAAACCCCCTCCAAAAACCACAAAACCCAAGGGATCGGTGAACGTTGGGAGAACGACCTTTATAGATGAAATTGTGAGAAAAGTAGAGACTCAAGCATCAGTAGGACTTTGGGTTGTATCTGAAAAAATTCCTACTATAATCCCTCAAGAAATAGGCTCACCATCTACAGCTCATGCTGAGGTTCAAATCAAAATTGGAGGATCTAAACAGAGTCTTCAAGCTATAGTAAGCTTACATTCTGATCCTCCACAAGAGGGAAAATTGTGTACTTAACAGAAGGAGAAGGAGAAACCAGTGGAACTGCTAAGTCAGGACCTTAGTTGTCTAAACAGGGGCCTCCTGTGATCCTAGATCTAGGCAGTGCTACAAAGCCATCTCGGGTTGTTAATCCTCCGCTTACTCGAAAAACACCCCTTGAAATCCCTGAATAGCATTGGCACATCTTTGATGAAATGGAAAATCAACCACCTCAAGGTCAAACCCCAACATTGGAATACCCTATAGTCAATCAAGTGTAAAATTCCCCCATAAAGGATATTCCTCTGCAGAGCAACCCAACTTTTCGTGGGATGATCATAGAGGATCCTGATGCCTTCCTCTTTGAATTTGATGTCCTATGCAAAGGGTATGACTATACCACTGACCCCAAAAAGCTATAACTATTCCCTTATACTCTAAATGGAGCAACTTTAGGATGGTTCACAGGTCTGGGTGGATGTACTATTAATTCTTGGGATGATATGAAAACATCCTTCCTCACAAGATACCAGGACTTTTGCAAGACTAGGGAGCTAAATGATGAAATATTTAAGATGGCTGCAAAGGATAATGAAACTATAGAAGAATATGTCGAACAGTTTCATTATAACTTGCAAAGATCTCTACACACCACCCTACCAAGAGAAGTCCTAAGAGCTATCTTAATTAAAGGAATGAAAGAGGAGTGGTTAGAAACTCTAAATTTAATGGGGAAAGGAGATATTTCTCAGGAATTTTATGATGAAATCATTTGCATGTGTATCAGGTGTTCGCGAGGATGCTCAAACACAGGAGAAGCTAATCAATATCCCATGACAAGGGGAAGAATGCCACATAATAGAGGCATAACACGAATGGAAGTCAGTAACTTCCTGGAAGATTTCAAAACGGATATCTTGGGCACCCTCACAATGTAGATGGACATCCTATAGGCTAAACAAAAACAAGCTTTAGCAGAACAAAACTTTGTCATTTTCTATCCACACTGTTGGAAGAAGCATAGCCAATAGGAGTGTCCATTAGACATGCTTCATACATGCACTATCTGTACCAAGGATCATACCATTAAACAATGCCCATTACTCCTGGGGTTGAAAGCAACGTTCAAGGAAGCAGAAGAAGAGACAGAGCTCATGTATCTAATGAACTAGTGAACTAGCGTTGATAGTGGGAGGCCAAACCTCCAAGTATGTCACAAGATGCATCCCAGTTCATTCCTTCTCCATAGTTTAATCGGCAACAGAACCGTGGGGAAGCGTGGCAAGGCCAATCACACTATTCGAATTAGAAACCTCATACATTCCCTATAACATCATGGGCAACTCAATCCGTTCCGGGTAATGGCTAGCCAGATTCTCATTTTACTCTTGTTTGGCAAGGTAATCCCTATCAATCCCAATGGCCTGCCTCCACTAATCAAAATCTAAATTGGTCTACAAATTGGCAATGAACTTTGGGAATATCCAACCCTCCTATAGGGACAGGTCCTCAACCTCAACCCACATTGTCAGCTCCTTATTCATTACAACAAAATCCTCATCCTCTTCTACAACCTCAACTGCCAGCCCAACCAAATCTGAATGCCAATAACAAATCGGTCCAACTGGTGCAAATTGTAGAAAGCTCATACTATGAGATTGAGGAAAAAGAATGTAATGAGCTTAGATTGAGGTTAGGACCTATCATCAACCCTCAAGAAAATAGGGAGCAACCATCAATTGAGATCAAAACACCACTTGTATATATACCACCACCTGTAATTGGTATTAAAATGAAATGAGAAGAAGAGACAAATCATCGGAAATATCCAGAGGAACTCATAGTCACTTCTCCCCCATTCCCTGAAAGGTTAACGATACCTAAGCCAATTTTTTATCCAAATTCTGATCTTGTAGGGGAACTAAAAAATCTTTGTATAAAAATTCCACTCCTCGAGGAAATTCAGGACATTCCCATCTATGCTAAAACAATTAAAGAGTTATTAGTAAAGAAGCATGTGAGGAAAGCAAAAACTTCATCCGCCATTCATGATGTATGAACCTTATCTAATTTATTCTTGGGAGGGGAGACTATAGTAAAGTATGAAGATCTTAGGAATCCCATAGTGATAGTTCAGATATATGGCCACTCTTTTCCCAATACACTAGTTGATATGGGTGCAGCCACTAATACTTTAACAACAGAACCCTATCAAGCACTTGGTATTATAGCCTTGGAACCAACCACCACCTTACTAGAACTAGTTGATCATTCGGTCGTAAGGCCAGAAGAAACTCTAGAAGATATCACGATTTTTGTTGATTCATGGTAATATCCAGTATATTTAATTGTTATAAACCCAAAGAGTCGATTGGATGGGCACCCTTTGATACTGGGCCAACCTTGGCTGGCGACAGCTAATGCATATATAGGCTGTCGGGAGGGCAACATGACTATTGCAAAGGGGGATGTTGTAAAAAATATTGTTTTATATCCCGCTGCCAAACCAAGTCTGCCTATTGTAAAATTATGTAAACAACCACCAACCTAATTAGAAGAAAGCATCTGTTCACCACTCACAATAGTAGAGGCACTAGAATTCAAAGATCAGATTGAAGATGACATTATCAACAATTTCATCAATCATCCAGCTAATGTGAGAAATGTAAAGTGTCGAATGATGAAAGAAATTCTTGATAATGAAGCCTTGGAAGATCCCTTGAAGGATAATGATGATCAGCACATCCAGACAACTATTTTTCATAATAGAAAGTCGGTGGAAATTGAATCAGGAAAAGTTTTAAACATTAATGATAGCTTGGACAATGATCAGTAACAAAAGCTCATTCAGGTCGTGCAAAAATATAAAGGGGATTTTGCCGTGAATTATCTCGATATGAAGGATATGGATCCAAAGTTGTGCACACATCATATCTATACCAAGAAGGATGCTCAACTTATCCGACAACCTCAACGAAGATTGGATCCAAACTCTAAGGATATTATGAAAGAATAATTACAGACATTGATGGATGTGAATTTAACTTATCCTATTTCAGATAGAAAATGGGTTTCTCCATTAGTGGTCGTCCCCAAGAAAAATTGGAAATGGCATATCTGTGTAGATTATCAGGAACTAAACAAGGCAACACAAAAAGATCATTTCCCTCTCCCATTTATCAATCAATTCCTTGATACCTTGGAAGGAAAGCAATTCTTTTCCTTCCTAGATGGCTTCAATGGCTACAATCAGATTCAGATTGCCCCTGAAGACCAAGAAAAAACAACCTTCATATGTCCCTAGGGCACGTTCACTTACAGATTATTACATTCGTCTTATGCAATGCGCCGTCCTCATTTCAACGAGCTATACTCAACATTTTTGCGGACCTGATAAACAAAGGACTTGAGGTATATATGGATGACTTTAATCCAAATGGGGATGACTTTGATCAAGCACTATAGACATTAGAAAAGGTTTTATAATGATGCATTGCTACTAGGTTATGTTTAAGCAATGCCAAGTGTCACATGATGATGACTGAACATATAATCTTGGGACATTATATTTCTGCAGAAGTGATACAGGTAGACCCAACCAAAAAACACAGGTAATTATTTTTCTACCTTCTCCCTGCACTCAGACAAAGGTACATAGTTTCCTGGGATATGCAAGCTATTATCGTAGGTTTATTAAAAACTTTTCACAAATTGCTGCACCTTTATATGATTTAACTAGAAATGTTGATTTCAAATGGTCTGACAAATGTGACAGAGCTTTTACAGGTTTAAAGAAGCTAGTCTTGACGACACCAGTATTACGTGGACCAAACTAGAAGTTGCCTTTTCACATATCCAAAGACGCATCATATGCAGTTATAAGCACTTTACTCGGCCAGGAAGAGGACGAGAAGCCTTCTCATATATATTATATTAGTAAAAATATTACTCCTACAAAACTTAATTATACAATAACAGAAAAAAGATTCTTAGTTGGTATTTACGCAATAAACAAATTTAAACATTACATAACTAGCTACCAAGTTTTTTTGTATACTAATCACTCTACCATTCAGTATTTAGCTAGCAAAACCTATCATAAAAGGTTGACTGACTCGTTGGCTATTGATTTTGTAGGAATTTCACATTACTATTAAGAATCATCCGAGGAAGGAAAACCTAGTTGCTGATTTTTTGTCTCAAATCCAAAAGGTAAATAATCCACTGGCACTAGACAATAAATTCCCAGATGAACATTTGTTTGTCGTGACAGTGAAGATGGAATGTACGTAGATGTGGAAAATTATCTGGCAATAGGGAAGTTGCTCAGGCATTTGACAGTGAGGGAGAGGAAATAGATCATTCAACACAACACCCCATCCTCTTGGATTGGCGAATATCTTTTTCACATAGGGTCTGATATCTGTATATGCAGATGCATTCGGGAGGATCAAATTTATGACACCCTGAAAACTTGCCATGACGAACCTTGCAAAGAACACTTCGTAGATCAAAGGACAAGGCCTAAGGTACTATCAATGGGCTATTATTAGCCCACTATTTTTAGAGATGCTAAGAAATATGCCCAAGCCTGTGATGGTTCCCAAAGAATGGGCCATCCTCTCTAATTTAATGAAATACCTCTGTAGCCTCAGTTAGTCATGGAGCCCTTCGAGCTTTGGGCATTGGACTTCGTGGGTCCAGTCCATCCACCATCCAATCAGAAGGCCTACATACTGGCAGCCATGAATTATGTGACAAAATGGGTAGAAACAATAGATTTACCAAGAGCCACAGAGGAAGCAATGATTAACTTCCTTTTTGGGCTATTTGTGCAGTATGGATTACTGCGAGAAGTGATAACAGATGGTGGAAAGCAATTCGTAGGGCACAATATTACTTCAACTCTTAGAAACCATCATATTACGCACAAGATCACTTCTCCATATCACCCACAAACAAGCAGACAGGTCGAAAGCTCCAATAAGGTTATAGAAGTGATTTGGACTAAGACAATGTCAACACATCGACAAGACTAGGCTGCTATTCTACCAGAGTTCTTGTGGGCCTATGATACGACTTGGAGGAATACTAATGGATACTCTTTGTACCATCTCGTGTTCAACAAAGAACTTATTTTTCCGATTGAATTTGAAATAAATACTCTAAGAACGGCTCAGGAAGTGGGGTTGGATTTAATAGAAGCCCAAACCAAGTGACTTCAACAAATCAACGAACTAGATGAAGCTTGACTGCTAGCTTTGCAATGGATTTCAATTATTCAATAGAAAAGGGAAAAGTGGCATGACAGCCTTATAAAAAAAAAGACATTTCAATAAGGGTTTACGACTCTAGATTCCAGGATTTTCCGAGCAAGTTGCAGACAAGATGGCTTGGCCCTTCTGAGACTCAAAAAGTACATAACAATGACACTCTTACTTTGAATACCATTGATGGGTTTTGCCATTATCTTAAGGTGAAAGGGCATTGGGTGTGTATTTACCGCAAACCACTCAACAATGAGTCTTTCTGCTAGCAGGTACGCGAGAACCCCTCCATGCAAATCTTAGCTACAGAGAGTGATGACCCTACAATGTTTCTTTCAAAAAACTGAGATTTTTTTGAAATTGAAAATAATGTATATATTCTTTTTTATTGATGGCAATTCAGTTAGGTATCGCCATGTAAATATGAGGATTTTTTTTGTTTTAAGTGCTTGGTAAGTGTTATTCAATTAATTCAATGAATGATGTTCAATCAATTGAACAACAATTATATTTATGTGTGTGTCGTTGTTCAGTCGATTGAACAATTGTTGTTCAATTAATTGAACAACACTTATTTTTGTGTGTAAGAATTGTCGTTCAATCAATTGAACAACACTTATTTTTACATGCGTATTGTTGTTCAATCAATTGAACAACACTTTTGCGTTTTTGTTGATTTTTTGTTCAAACGATTGAACGATTGTTGTTCAATCAATTGAACAACAATTTTGCATTTTTGTTGATATTTGTTATTCAAATGATTGAACAACACTTTTGCATTTTTTCAATTTTTGTTGTTCAAACAATTGAACAACACTTTTGCATTTTTTAATTTTATTTTTATTTTTAAATTTTTGATGTTCAAATGATTGAACGATTACTACTCAATCAATTGAACAACACTTTTACGTTTTTCTTTACTAGTATTTATTGTTCACACAATTAAACGATTGTTGTTCCATCGATTGGACAATACTTTTGCGCTTGTTATTTTTGTATTCTCAATGTTGAAACAATTGAATGCTTGTTGTTCAACCGAGTGAACAACAATTTTGCATTTGTTTTCTCTTTCAATTTTTGTTGTTCAATTGATTAAATGATTGTTTCTCAATCGATTGAACAATGCTTTTGACTTTTTAGTTTCAATTTTTGCTGTTTAAACGATTGAATGATTGTTGTTCAATAAATTGAACAACACGTTTGAGTTTTTATTTTCAATTTTTGTTGTTCATACGATTGAATGATTGTTGTTCAATCGATTGAACAACAATTTTTTATTTTTTCTTATTGATATTTATCATTCAAACGCTTAAAAGATTGTTATTAAATCATTTGAACAACACTCTTGTGTGCTTTACTTTTGATTTTTCTCTTCAATTGATTGAATGATTGTTATTCAATCAATTGAACAACAGTTTCGTTTTCCTTTCGATTTTGCTGTTCAATCGATTGAAGGATCACTGTTCAATCAATTGAACAACAATTTTGTTTTCTTTTCAATTTTTCTGTTCAAATGATTGAACGATCATTATTCAATCAATTGAACAGTACCTTTGTGTTTATTATAGGACAAATTGTGATTTCTTTTTCATTTTTTATCATTGTGCCATCTTCTTTTTTCTTTTATGTTTTGAATAAACACCATATGATTGGATTTGTGCCTATCATAACAAAAAATAGTAATGTCAACACTATTATGATCTATGAAGCCTCTTGATGGTTATCTTTATTCAAAACCTAATATGGTGATTCTATATAATGACTGGCTAGATATCTTTTTTTTACACATCATAAAATGATTCATTATTGCAAACCATGCTGGCTTATTTACCACACTTTGAAATGGAAAAATCCCTTTGATATGATGAGATGGGGGTAAAATTATAAACTTTCCTTGGCATATTTTTACTTCTTACACCATCCCTGACTCTTAAAGAGCACATGGGCCTCCCTATTTTTATAAAAACGTCAAAAGATACATAAAAAAATTAAAGTAAAGAAATATGAAAATGCAATGAACATTGTCTCAAAAAGGATGGGGGGTCTCATCATGAGCCAGCCTACCATGATCCTAAAGATGTAATAGGTGACATTCCATTTTTTGCCACAAAACCAACGTAATGACCTTCTTGATGATTAAGAGCTATGAGAAGGACAAGGGGTCTCATTACGATCTAGCCTGATCATTTTGTTGTATCTTCATGAATGGCACTATGATCATCTGGTTACCATGACAACATAATGGTCTCTTTATGGCAGGAAAAGGAGAATCATCTGCATACTAAAAGGAGGACTCTAGCTCATTTGTACAGTTAGAAAGAAACATTGTCGAGGCTATCAATGACTGCTGGCAACAGTGGCTCTATTTGTGGTATTGGAGTATTATCTTACACTGCCAAATTCTCTCTATTATATTTCCACCTATGGACTCATTTCTAGGGAGATTTCCCATTTGAGAAACACTCTTACAAGCCAATATGCATGGTAACTTACATTTTATATTCATTATATTATATTTGTCCAATCATTTTATGATAGTCATTACTACTTACCGCTAGTTATGCATTTATTACTAATACCACTTGAGGTGAAAATATTTTCACACAATAATTTAGATATATGTTTTTATCTTTTTCGGCCATTTTTACCTCTCATACATGTATTTCTTTAATTTCTTTGTCATAAATTGCTTCGCTTTCCAGATTGGTTTTCTGCATTTATGAATTCTTAATTCATGTGTTTGCTTTTCAAATTCTTGGTGGATGTGGACATCCTTTTCTCATTAGAGTGGGTATGGTCTGCATATGAATAATGTGTGTGACAATTATGGATAATTGAATGATAATTATTAAATTGATTTTTAGGTAAGGACTGCATGATCAGTAGATATGCGTAATAATTAGAAAGGTATTTCTGATTGGAGAAACGATGAAGACAATTATGGATGGCATGCGAATTGATTATGAGCCTGTGTCAAATAAGGTTGATGAGACAAATGACTTGACCGTGTATGTTGTTAATTCCTAAATCAACATCATTTTCCTGTTAATTACTTTAATGATCATTCCTGTTGTTCAAAATTGTGAAAGTGCAAGAGAAGTCCATGCAGGAGAACCAGTCACACGAACACAGTAGCCATGGAGGTAGAGCTATCCGAAATTAACCCATAGTACTTAGGGTATCGATCTAGGCTCGTGCAATTCTTGAGCGCGCAAGCTGGCTGCAATATCTAAATAAATTGTTGGGATTTCATGAAGAAATGACACTTGAATTCTTGCAAATGGCAACACCACAGTAAGACGAAGCGATATAAATTATATGAAGTGGTCATAGCTGAAGTCACTGGATTTCTGGCTGAGGGAACAAATTGGACAGACAAGCATGTCCTTCTTCGCAATTGTTGAGTCACAGAAAGGGTATGTGTTTACTATTAATCTCATCATACTTTTCCTTTATTCTTATCTTTTCTATATCATAATGTAGTAATATGTTGAGAAATTGTGGCAAGAAATGAAGGAATTATCTGCAGTTATGACTTAGCTAATTATTACCCTTCTTTATGTAGGAAGAAAACAAAAATGACAATTATTGTTACCTAACGAAGGAATAGCAAAGCTCAACAAGCAGAGAAAAGAATGGAGCGATTGTGGACAAGGCCAAAGGAAAATCAGAAGGATCAGCACGAGAAAGGAAAGGATGTCTGAAGTTAGAAATCTTTTCTGAATCCGTTAGGATCGAGCGATCTTGAGGGATCACATTTACCCTTTTGTTGGAAATAATACTGAGAAGGGGGGTGCATCAGTATTATCACATCAATAAAACTTTTTCATTTCCATATTTAGATTCATATATGCTACTTCCACAACTTCTTATGATTCAGTTAGTTGATCCTTAATGAGTGCATTAGAACATTATCAACCATATTAACAGCAAATAGGTGCAGTAAAATAGAACAGATCATCACACATAAGCCACACACATGAACACCATGATATAAGGTGGAAACCCAATGTGGGTGAAAACCACCTGCTGCAATATGTCTCTATCTTATTTCAATTAGAAACTTCTTTTTATAATTGTACTGGTGTAGTCCTTTACCAGTACGCAGGCTGCAACCTGCAGAGAGCTACAACCCTCTCTCGTTTTCCAGACTCTCCTGGAAGGGAGCTACAACCCCCTTAGCTCTTGCACTAGCCAAGATACTAG